>JAYMFT010402446.1:0-18811 GCA_038088735.1 Panulirus argus | reverse complement strand
GTGAATATCCCTCTTTTTAAACCAGGTATTCCCAATCACTAGTCTTTTTTCAGCACACAAATCCACGAGTTCTTCACTGTTTCCATTCACAACACTGAATACCCCATGCGCACCAATTATACCCTCAACCGCCACATTACTCACCTTTGCAAAGAAAGTATTAAGTGTATTTTTTCATAGTTTTACATCAGTAGTTATGTGCCTCATGGTGCTGCTGAAATATGGGTGGGACTGTAAGGAATGGAAAAGGTTATTCTAGTAAACTTTTGTGAAAAGTTTTGTTCATTGTTACCGTAAGGATTGAAAAGTGTTTTGTGCTATTATAATTTGCGGTTTACCACGGTATGAATTCTACTGTGACCTCACCTCACCTCTCGTGCTGCCCACCTAACTTAACCTAACCTAACCTTACCCTGGTAGACCGCGTACTATATTAGTAAATGAGGTAGACTGCATGCTATAGTGTTTGATACCGTGGGAGACCGCATACTATAATAGCACCAAGTTTTTTTCATAAATCATACAATGAAAGTATCAAGTATATTCTTAAGTTTTACATCAATAGTTCTGTAGATATTAGTTCTATTGAAAATAGCTGTGATTGTAGGGACTGAAGGTGGTTTATCTAGAAAATTATTTGGCATAAGTATTGGGTATTTTTACCACTTTAGAGAAGTCAATCATTTTCCTGCTTCTCATTGTGGTGGTTTTAAAGCTTCAGCTCTATGAAAAGGGTCCTGGGGTTATATTATATTAATGCTTATCAGCTAGGCTCCAAAGCTCTGCTGGTACATGTGGCAACAACACCAATGTTGTGTGTGGACTTAAGTGCCTATTTGGTGTGTGAGGGCTTCAGTACTAAATCCTGTTTTGTATGTAGGCTTCAAGGCCAGTACATGTTTGTTGCTCCAAGGTCTCCCTGGTGTATATATGGGGCATTGAAACCTATGTGATATATGTGGAGGGGCTACAAAGCCTGTTTAAGGGGTACTTCATGGCTCCTCCACTGTGTGATGGGATGCTTCTTGGCCAATTTAGTGTTGAGGTCTCCTTGGTCCACCTGAGTTGTGTATGAGGTTCTAAGTTTTTTTCACAGTGTATAGGGCTTGGATAATTGTCTGGTGACTGTATAAGGCTCCAAGACCTGACTAATGTGTATATTTGGCTCTGACGCCCTTGTATATTGTTCTGAGGTCAATATGGTATGTGAGAGGACATTGAGATCTATTTAGTGTATCTTTGGAGTTCCAACTCTCAACTGGGGTGTCTGTAGGGCTCTGAAACCCTGCATGTAGAAGGCTCCAAGGCCATCCAAGGTGTATGTAGGATTTTGAGGCCTGAATAATTGATGTTCATTTAGAGCTTTAAGGCCCACCCGGTGTGTGTGTAGGGCATGAGGCCCATCTGGTGCACATTAGGCTCCAAAGCCTCCCTGGTGCTCATGGAACCCTGAGGCCTGTCTGCTGTGTGTTTTAGGGCTCAGGTTCCTGCCATCTATATGTATAGGACTTTAAGGCCCATTATAAGGCACAAAGGGCTCTAAGACTTTTTTTGGGAATAGGCTTCTTAGGCCTATGCAGTATATGTGGGTTTCCATGGCATGAATGATGTATGTGGGACAATTAAGTCTGTCTAATTTATTTTGAGCCCTGAAACTTATCTAGGGAGCATGGAGATCTGAGGCCTGTTAGGAGAACATGGGACTCCAAGGCCCATCTGTTGTGCATGGAGTATTGAGGTACATCCAGTGTCTGTAGGGCTCCAAGGCCTGTTCAGGGTATGTTGAAGGTTTTGAGGCCCATTTAGTGGACAGGGGTCTATATGGCCTGTATGGTGAACGTGTCTCAGAAGCCATTCCAGTGTATGTGGGGATCTGATGTTGTCCATTATATGACTGCATTATATCAAGCACCACTTTGTTGCACAGGGCCTCAGGGAATGTTTCCAAGTCATGAGAGCTCCATAGTGAATGATTCTTCAACCTTGAGTACGTGAAGGTTCTATAGTGGGAGCTCCCTCTGGTGAGGATAAGATCAATATTGAATGCTCCTGTTTGGTAGATAAGGACTTTACAGTGAGCGACTGTAGCATAGGGGAGCTGAATATCAAGCGTCTCCATGGAACATAAAGTCTCCTGACCAAACTGCATATTGCACAGTTTTGAATGAAAAAGTTGAATAATACATCCCAGGATCTGTAGGCGAAAGTCTCCATACTATCTCATGTTTTGTTGCGTTGAAGATTGCCTTTGTCATTTGGGCGCTGTGAAGGGGTTTACCCACCAACGTTTATGATAATTAAGCGCAACAAATGAATATTTTCCACGGCCGTCAATAAAATTTTCCCATGGAGGTGACATGCGGGCATCTTCTCTCATCCCTGCCTCACAGCTGTATATTTTGCCATCTGTTGAGCTGCTGTGGAACTATTCAGTTTGTAGACAGCAGGCTGGAATGCTGCTACTTTTTTTTAGGTACGTAAATTGCTGTTATTCTTACTGATACGGATTTGTTTGCACATTATACCTTTTAGATCAGTATTATGTGATATATTAATATAAGCTTGACATTTTGTAATAAGCTGCTGAAATGTGTATATATGTGTTACTGTATAGGCAGTTTAAGGATGTTATAGTATCCTCTAATATTCATAAATATGTTTTATACCATTTTATTGGCAGATGTGGGCCTCTGGTAATTGCTGGGCTGGATAGAGCAAGGTAAGCTATATTAAAACTACATGTAGAATTTGCCATATTTGGAAAATGACAAAAGTTAATGATGAGAAAGAAATAGAAAATGTGATGTTGATTTTACTTTTTGTGAGAGAACACTTTTCAGGAACGGGTGCAGAGTTTGATTACTTGCACAGAGGGTTAATAATATTTTAAGCTGTGGGAGTAAAGTCCAGCTTAACAGCCCACCTTTGTTGTAAAGTACCTATAAGCCACCCTTGTAAATTACCTATGATATTCTGGGGTGTATGGATGTCAAAACTATATCACGTTAAGTAAATGGCCATCAGAGGCCTCTACAATATCTCAAGTTATGATGCTAAAGTCCCTCCAGTTGGATGGTTGTCGAGGCTCATCCCCCGTCTCTGCTTTTTGTGTTGAAGTCAAACCCATAGAAGGTGTTTTAGGTCCTGGGAGTCAGAGCTTCCCAAAACATCTCCTAGGTTCTGTAGATGTTAAAGCCTGCCCAAATGTATCTTCCAAATTATGTTGAATAGAAGCTAGCCCCTCAACCCTTAAAAGAAATTTAAGTCAAAACCCTTTAAATATCCCGTGTTTTGTATGAGTCACAATTTAGTATTCCAGGTTCTGTTACTGTCAAAACCCATCATAAACACTCTAGTTGTTTAGGCATCAACATTCTACATATTCCATTGTATAGAAATCAAAACCCCCCATTCTCCAAGTCTCGATGTGCTATATTTGCCAGATTGGCAGTATCCCAGTGATGGCTAATATGATTAGATGCTCCAACCATGAGAGCAGCATCTATACACAGAGCAGTATGGAACATATGAAAGAGGCCAGTGCCAGCAGAAAAAAATATGATTAGGAAAGGTGGTTGTGCAAGGTGTCAAATAATCACATACCTTAAAAGTGCAAACAATATAGATAAAATTTGTGATCATCTGATAAAGAAAATAAAGAATTTTCTTTCAAGATAAATGCAGAGTATTGATGTGTGGCACAAGGTGAATATGAACATTAGTCCTAACATGAAATGGACAGTAAAGAAGGGATAGAGATATGAATAGATGTGACAGTAGAATAGATTACATGGGTAATCAGTGTCCAACCTAGAAAGATACTATGATGTAATAAGCCAAGACCATTTTATTGTTAATTTAATAGTATGAATAGTGAAACCACAAACACACTTGATAGTATGAATAGTGAAACCACAAACACACTTGAGAGGATACTTGATCCCAGACATATACCATAAGTGAATACAAATAAAAAGGATTAGCCAGGGAAAACTTATAAATGGGGATAAACAAGCCATAGAAAGTGATATACAATGATGTTTAGAATTTGATAAATGAGGAGTTAAATCAGACATCTGAATATACTGTGCAAGAGATGGCAATATAAGACTGGACAGTGAATATGATAGAAATCTGGCTTGGTGACATTTAAAAGTTAATCCAAGAACAAAATGAGACTTTCCATGCTGATAGTAGAAAGTAAACAGGATTGGCATTGCGTGTATTTAACATATTAAATGGTGAAGTAGTTGCTCTGAATATCATACATAGAAATGGCAAATACATTGAGACATACAGGTCACCCAAGACCCAGCTGCAGGATTGTAAGTGTTATATTAACAGTAGAAAGTATCTATAAAAGACCTAAAGGGACTTGACACAAGATTTGCTGTACACAAATTATATGGAACTTTTCGTGGATACTGAAAGGAATAAAAGTGGCATACTGGATCAACCTATCTGTAGACACACACACACACACACACACAAACACACGCACAAAAAAAAAAAAAAAAAAAAAAAAAAAAAAAAAAGGATGCATTAAGTTTGTTGCATAAATCTTAAAAAAGGCAAAATTAACTAGGAAGAGAAAGAATTTTATAGAAATAAATTTCAATCATATTTACCAAGAAAAGGATGTAAAAGCTTATAGCAACATTGTATAAAATAAAGAAAATAGCAGATGCCTCAATACCAATATGGTGAAAGTATATAGACCTAGAATGGATACAGCTTGAGAGAAAAAAAAAATTGGATGAAAAGAGAATGAGAGAAAAATCACCAGTAGGTAGAGGATAGAAGAGCTCGAAAAATTAAATCAGGAATGCAAACATTTACAATTCACTTAGAAGACATAGGAAGAGAAAGGAATGAAAAGTTATTGTTTTATGTAAACAAAAGGGCTATTCAAGATGGGAGAAAAGAATGAAAAAAGTATTTAGGAAAAATATCCATAATGTTATTTGATCGGTTCAGTGATAATGCTAGCACTGTGTTAAGTGATGGAGAATGATTTAACCAACAAATGAACTGAGAAAACTAACTGTGCACCAGAATGAGATGGACTTCCAGCAGTCTCCCTAAAGAGGACAAGAGATTGAAAGCAAAACATTAATATTCATGGTAAACCACAGCAAAGAAGACGGTTTGTTAACTGATTTGCACAAAATGGCACATTACCAAATCACTAAGGGGATCTAAGGTTTTGCCAGAACCAGTTAAACCAGTAAGTTTGCTTTTAAATGTTTAAACAATTTTTTTTATTGATATACACATTAAGGTGGGTCATTGTTGATTTGTACTGCATAAAAGTACAAAGACAAAATGTTCCACTATAGCATATATGAAATACAGATGCACAGAAAGTGAACTGAATCTGTCTTGACTTTGCTAAGACATTTCACAAAGTCAGCTCTAATGATTCTGTTTAATGTAAGATGTAAATTAGATAAATGGATTACAGAGTTAAACAAAATACAAGGTAGTAGCAAATGGGAATGGGAAGATGTTTTATTTTGAAATTCAACGTAGTGCTATGTTATTCAGTAAAAGTAAATTTAAAACTAAGCTTTATTGACGACTCCAGAGTAGCAAAACAATAAACACTGAACTAGAAAATATGCAAGAAGACCCAAACATGGTAATATAAATGGGTCTAGGAGAATCAAAAGGAATGTGTTGAAAAATTCAAACAATTGAGTCATAGTAAGGTACTACACTTTATGGTCACATCATGTTAAAGTACAACAGGAAAGGAAGTTTGCAAAGGCGAGCAAATCAAAGAAATTTCTATAATCCTAGAAAGTATGGTTCCCATCTTATATTTAGAAATAACATCTTGCTGGCATGGAAGACTTTGCAAAATACTACCTCTGATATCATAAGGTTTGATACGCCCAGAAAGAGAGAGCATCTAGAACAACTGGGACCCAAGACTCTTTAACATCTTACCATCTGCCTTCAGAAGTAGCATGTGATGCACAGTAGACAAGTTTAAAAGTGTGCTGGATGAGTATATACTAAGTGAACAAGACCATCCAGGCTGTGGGGGCTATGTGGCCCTGAGGGCTGCAGCTTCCAACAGCTTGGCCGACAAACGACCCAGCCCAGCCACATGGCCCCCCAAAGACTTCACAAGGTATCTAGCTTTGATGGCAGGATGATGATGTTGCCTGCAGTCACACCCAAATTGGCTGGATGATAATGAAGCCTGCCCTCATGCCTTGGGCTGACTGCATGATGAATCTGCCTGCTATCATGCCAGCAGAGTGATGTTGGTTAACAGTGCTGCCTGCCTTCACACTAGGGCTGGCTGGATAATGATGCTGCCCACCTGCACATCTAGGCTGTCTAGCTAACATTGCTGCACTCCTTCGCACTTTGGCTATTTGGTTGACAATACTGCCCACCCTCACACTGATGTTGGATGATGATGCTGCCTGTTCTCCATCAGGGATAATTTGCACTGCCTTCAGTGTTGGAATAGTGCTGTATCTCCATGTTTGTATAAGGTGAGTAAAGATAGAAAGGGAGGATCATCTTGAACCTAGGCAGGTTCACATTGTTTTATGTCTTTAAGCATTAACTTGTGATTATTTTAAGCACTGACTTTTGATTATTGAGATTTTTGAGGGAGTCGGAGGGTTGCTCAGGCAAGCAAGACTTCGTGTGATGTAAGTATTGTTTGTCGTGCAGTTTTGAGTTTCATTGCTTGGCTTGAAATTTAAGCTGTACACAGTAGTGTTTATGTAGCACAGAGGATGATGTTTGAACTTTGGAATGTTGCATGAAAGATGTCTGAAAATACCCTTCTTTAATAGTGGTGGGTTGATGACAGACTGGTTCTTGTTTGACCTGTTTGAGGATTAGGATTGCAGTTAAATTAACAAATGAATTTAGTCCTTATACAACGTTGTGTACGAGTAACCCCAGCATAATACACTTAATTCATATCTGTTTTCCCCATTATCACTGAAAAGCTGTTGCAATGTGTAGGAAAACTTGTTTTAAGGATAGGGTCAATTTCAGATGCAAGTATGCTGCTGTACATAAGCATTTATCATTTTACATACAATATAAAGTACAGTATTGAACATTTAATCTAATAGCTATGTTTATTCACAGGAAAATATGCTTTGCTGAGTCAAAATGGTGACAAGTTCTTCTTTTTAGACCACAATACCTTTCTGCAATTCAAGAATTCACTGCTCTGCTACTATTAGAGTGAATCCAAGGGTTTGATGCAGGCCCTTTGGAAGGAATGAAAGCAACTCTGTTAGTAAGTTAAGATTAAGATAGTTGAAGGGTGGAAGAGAACATGGGTTCCAAGTGTAAGGCTGAATATTTTAAGGTTAAAGAGCACTGAAGAAAGTTAACCAATTGTAGAATGAGGGCTATGAAGAGCAGTTTTACAAGAATGGCTAAAAGGAAAAAGCCTTAAGTGGAGGGAGGAACCCAGTTTCTTGTGAAGGTTACCATGATGGGGTGTAACATAGTTTTGAGTAATCGTAGGTTAAAAAGTATAAACTTAATTTTTAAATTCTTGGAACCCTTAGTCCTTTAAGCTAGGGTAAAATATTTTATTGACAAATTTTGTATGTAAAGTGGATTATTTTTTGAGAACTAACTAGGATTTTATTGGAGTGCACCAGTTTGGTGAATATGGTTTTCATATAGGTTAAAACTTGCTTGTTTAGATTCATTGAAATCACAAAAGTAATATTTATTTTACATATAATGTTGTGCAAAACATTTACAGGTCGTTTTCATGATGATTAAAATCTTTGTGTGTAAGAAAATAAAGTATACAGAAAAAGGGGGATCACAACTAACACATGTTTACGATTTAGATTCTCTGACCTCGGAAAGGAGATAAAAAATACTGCCCTTGTATTTCGTGCTTGCCATAGGTGATTATGAGGGATAGGAAAATGGGCTGGCAATCCTCCCCTCCTGAATTAACACTTGCCAATTTAGGAATGGCAAGGAGCTGAGTAAGGTTTTTTTCCTTGATAACTTCCAGCTGAATGCAAGTGGACAGTGGGAGGTTTCCCCTGGATTTTTTTTTTCCTTTCCAGTGCCTCTAGTATCCAGCTAATATAAGACTTAAGCCAAAGAAAGCACCACCAGATTTTTCCCTGCTTTTCATTCTGGTTGCATCCATACACATTTAGGAAACCACTTTAACTCATGCCTTATCCTATTTACATACATTTCCTAATCTACTGCTGGTAAAATTCCTTGCTGCATTTACTCTCTAGCATCCTCCACAGGACATCACGGTCATTCATATCATATACTTCCTCCATATCCATAAATACCATACATCGGTTGCCCCTTTTTTTCTAAGAATTTCTTACATGTTCAAAGCAATTACCTGTGCAGTACATCCTTACCTTTCATGAAACCACATTGCACCTGCCCAGTCTGTTGCTGTGTGCACGACACCACCTTCTCATTTACTACTTTCCTGTTCACTTTAGCTTGCATACTCAGTAAACTTACAGTTTTGTAATTCAGTTATTCATTTTTGTCCCCTTGCATTTGTGCAGTTGTACAATTCATGCATTCTGCTAGTCCTTGGCACTGCATCTTGGGTCATACACATGACAAACAGCCTGACGAATCAAAGTATAAAGATAAGTAGATGTGAATTTCACTTACCTTTGAACCTTTTAGCCAGATATGTGGAGATCAGTACATAATAGGTGTGATTATCTAGTTAGATATTTGAGGATGTAAAGAGCACTTGTGAAAATCAGTTGAATTCCACAGGTATATGGATTATATGACTTCCTATAGGCTTCATCGTCACGATGTTCAACAGGGAGGATCACTGGAATCTAGACTTGGTGTCTCTGAGATATCCTGGGATGTAAGCAGGTCTGATAAAGGAGACAGCCTCTGAGATGGACTGCTTTAGATGAGATGATAATTTTAGGATGAAGACCATTCTTGTAATGTTGAGTGGAATCACTGAAGAAGACTGATTCTTTGATCATTCTATGGATGTAATTGACTGAGAAATGAAGACTGCAGGAAAGACTTATTCATCAAGGAAAGCTGCTATCAGAATGACCACTCATTTAAAGGTTATCATACTTGAGATTTTTGCCTAAGTAATTGTCACTTTAGGAATGACTGTTGTTCTTGAAATGAGTGATCCATCCATGGTAGATCTAGAGAAAACTTAAAAAGAAATGGAACTTGGGATGATCTGATCACTTGTGATTGCACCTCTGATAATAATAGGAGGGATGACAACTGATACTGAAAAATTAACTGATAATGAGAATGTGGATCCAATAATTAAAAAAGATTCTTGTATCTGTAAACTGCAATCACATCACCTCACTCATCTCAATGTACCATCCTTAGAATTATTACCATTGACCATGATAACAACTCACATATTTGACATTCTCCTTATATAATTCAAACCACACATTCATACTGTTATTAACTCTTACATAAGCACCATTCCCATCCATACAAGCTATATGCTGCATTTAGAAGTCTTCCATGTACTTCTTAGTGTTAGAAGTTCCTATAGTGCTTTCTTAATAACTTTATTGTGTTCCATTTTTGAATCCATAGATAACTGGAACATTCCTTATTTTCTTTGGGACCTTTTCCATTGCTTGGCATAAATCCAGTTTTTTCTCTACCAACAAGGGGTGTACCTTTATACTTTTAAAGTGATTAGTCACACCCCACCCTTAAAGCACTGCTGGCTGATGAGAATTTTTTTAGTAATACAATAATTTTTACCCCTTTATACACCCACTCTTCACAGTCTTAGTGACCACAACATATATCACTAGGCTTTTCAATTTTTGTAGTTCATTATTGCTGCTCTTACGTGTGTAATTTCTTCTCCTCATACTTACACAAATCACTCCACATCCCAACTCATACAGCACTTATAAAGTCTTACATATCATCCTTAGTTCTCTGACAGTTATTTATGCTGATTGTAAGTTTCATCCTTGTTCACAGGCAGTCACTTAGACATATATAGTGCATCCTCACTTTCCTTATTGTAAGCTTTATCCGTTTTCACAAGCAGTTATCTAGATTTGTCTAATATATCCTCATGTTTATCTGTTTATTATGAGCTTCAACCATATACACAAGCAGTCACCCAGAGCTCCCAAGTACATCCTCATTTTTCTCTTCTGATTTTAAGGTTCAACTTTTTTTCATGAGTGACTCTGCTTCTTCTTGTTCCTTTTTTCACATGCTGTCACCAAGAGTTATGTATTTCAGGCATTCTTAATTTTCTATGCTTATTATAAGCTTCATCCTTTTTCACATGCAGTCTCCCAGACTCATGTTGTACATCCTTGTGTTTCCCTTTTATAAGGAGACACACATACATGCATCCTCATTTTTCTGTTCATACTGTAAGCTTCCTCTTTTTTCCCAGCCATTCACTCAGACTTATCTTTTACATCCTTCCTTTTTCTTATCCTTTTTTTTTTTCAGTAAACAACCAGACTTTCATGTATATCATTTTTACACACCTTCCATCAGCACATAGTGACCTTCTTCCTGAGTATAAATGATATTAATTGATACTTTATATAGTCAATTTGTAATACATTATACAAATTGAAACTCTGTGTGGATCAAGAGCCATATTATTATATCTGGGTATTCTTGAAATATTTTGATTCATACTGTGTTTGAGGTTCTTATTTTTGCCGATTCATACTGTGTTTGAGGTTCTTATTTTTGCCTCCGCCAGCTTTTATTGTTGTATATGAGGCATTTTATTTACATGTTTTGCCCTTTACTGGATGTAGGCTTTCTTCCTTTGTTCCTGGTGCTACCTTGCTAATGCAGGAAATGGCGATATGAAGTATGAAAACAAGGAACAGAGAAGGGGGCCAAGTGCAGATTTTTTCCTCTTAAGGCTCAGTTCTCTGTTCTTCACGCTACCTCGCTAACGTGGGAATTAGCGAATATGTATGAAAAAATATATGTATAATCGGTTTAAGATTGCTGCTCAGTTGAAAGTTTACCAGAAACAATTAAGAAGTATGTAAAGATCATTGATATTTGTCAACCCAGGATATATGTACAAAATATAATGAAACAATTTGTATACCTTTGCTGTTACAGTGTCATGAGAATCCTGTTCGTTTTTCCTCTTCATAATTCTGAGGAAGTCGCAAAATCTCGAATATGTGATTGGATAAATGTAATGGAGGACTTTGAATGCGTTATTATGCTACACCCCCCCCTCCCCTGTCCTCCATGTAATGTATGTATGCTTCGGTGGGTAATTATTCTAGAATTAAGCATTAAACTTAACCTTCCGTAAATTAAGTCGGGTGAAGTCGTTTGTTCAGGGTACAAGTTGAATATATAGCTGCTTCGCAGCCTTGGCCAACATAGTAGATTAAGTAATTATTTATATAGCTGATAGTTTGATGAGCCAGCCATGCTTCACGTGGGTCGTTCTGGTTTCCTGTTCTGTAAGCCGTTTTTTTCTCCAAATTTCGGACTACTTATATTTGGCAAGGATAATTTGCCTACCTTTACCTTTTGAACTAACTGGCCTTACGTTCAGCAAGCTGTTACTTAGTTGAGTTAGCTTGTCACATGCTAGCAGACATCAAGGCTCGCTCGCCTGGGCTTACCTGATCACTCAAGATCCTAATTATTATCCTTAATAGAAGAGGTTAGCATAGATTTATCAACGCGAGTCGTGGATTCTCTGCCCCATGTCGTTTACGCGTTGAATATCGGATCGAAAATTCCGTAGAGTCTTTTATTTTCTCGCTTTAGAGGGTTGCTATCTCGTACAAATAGCTTTCTGGTATTATTGAACATTATTATTCCTGTTGTACATTGATTAAGCAGTCTTTATGCATAGGCCTAGCGTGGGAACATGGTACGTTACATTAGTGTGATGTAAAGACTTTGCTGGGAAACAGTACATTTGAAACACCAAACAGCGCGGGAACATCCGTTACATTAGTGACAGATAAACCTAGTTTGGTAACATACGTTGCATTAGTGATACATAAACCTAGCTTGGGAACATACTTTACATTAGTGATATAAAAACCTAGCTTGTGAACATAAGTTCATTCGTGATCCGTAAACCTAGTTTTGGAAAAACTTACACGAGTAATATATAAACCTTGCTTGGGGAACGTAATACGTTACGTTAGTGATGCATAAACCGAGCTGGGGAACATAGTATGTTACTTTAGTGACACACACACCTAGCTCAGTAACCTAATAAGTTACATTAGTGATACATAAACCTAGTTTGGGTACGTAATACGATACATTAGTGATGCATAAATTTTTTTTTTTTGATTTATGAACCTAGCGGGAAAAAATTATGCGTCATACGTATTAGTGGTACATATGCCTAGCATGGGAACATTATTTGTTACATAAACTTATCTCGGTTACGCGATACGTTACATTATAATGATACATAAACATATGTCATTATACACAGACCGCGCTGAAACATACGTCATGTAAAAATTTAGCGTCGGAACATATGGCACAATGACAGCCCTGAAGTGGGAACATGAGTTAATGCGTACCTGTGATGCATGGACTAAACGTGTTACTTGCAGGGATAATATAAAACTAAGACGAAAAAGCTTGTTTTTTTAATGATATCCCGCCCAAAGAAATTTATAATCTATTGTTTTATGGGAAATTACCTTTGCTAGTAGGTAATCCGAGTTTTTTAAATTACTTTATACCGGTCTGAATTGCTCTTGTTTTTCCTGTTAATTGATAGATATAGTTCGTTGAAGAACTAAGATTATTTGTTAGTTCTGTCATGCCCGTGGTATTAATACACTGAGTATATTTATAAATGATACGATGAACCAGCAGCTCAGTGCTGCAGGATCACTTTGGCGTTCTATTTTTAGCTGATGTTAGTGCTCGTCCTTGCTGACATGTTGCATATATAGCTTTATGTCTCTAGGAGGACTTTAGGGGAACGCGACTATAAACACTCACGGGAGAAGACAGTAGGCACACACATCACAGGAAATATTGATTACGCTAAGACGCATTTACTCGTTAAGGCCCATCTTAACCAGCCGTCATACTATTTGGTAGTGGAATGCTTCTGGCATGTATACACCGGTGTTTGTTATTTAACATTTGGCACAATAGACAGATCATATCTCTCCTTGTGTTTGTCATGACTGTCGTGTATGACACTGGCTTGTCATCCAGAGGGCTGGTTATAACTTGTATATATTCTGTACAATAAACTTCTAGTAGAGATGCTGTTGGCACAGATGGCATGAATGTATGCCAGCTTTCATATGAGTGTCATTATCATTGTTTGTCACTCAGTACACTACCGTCAGCATGAACGCTTGTCAGCATTTCATGCAAATGTCAGCATGAATATTTGTTTGTCTGCCACCATACGAATGTCTTTATTCATAGCCGTCACCCTTCATAAGAGTGTCAACATTCATGGCTGTCAGCCCGTATACAGGTGTCAGCACCCATATGTCAGCAGCGCCGTACATGAATGTCATCATCAGGATGTGTCAGGCTCTTCAAACGGGTCTGAGCACCTACCCATCCAGGCGTCACCTCCCTATCTGATTGTAAAACCTGGGAGAGGCGACGTGTCCAGAGACGGGCCACCAGCACAAGGTGATTTACTTGGTCCTCCCCTAGCGGCTGATGATATGCCTCCAAACACACGTACGCAACGGCTGGGTCGACGATATTCGCCACATGTGGCCTGTATGTTATTCTCTTGGCCATGTTGACCGAATTAGTGGATCCGACACCATGAGAAATGGATTGTAAATGAGCAGACGACAGTTCTTCGTAGTTAGCGGGGGTTTTGACCTAATTGTTAGGTGAAGGAGAACCGGGGATGGGAGAAGATAGACACTGTATCGTGTGAAGGAAGGAGAGAGAAGGATACGTGTGCGGGAGGGAGGAGGAGGTAGTGCCGTTGCTGCCCTAACATCTACTTCAAGAGGTCATACATAAATACGCTGGTTATATGGTTGTCAGGATGGAGGCGGCGGGTATAAGGCTCATCAATGAGGAAACCTGTTTATTATAATTCTCGCAGGTGGGCAGGGCCAGGGCATGGCCGGCCCACCTGCGGCACGTCTAGAGCTGCTGCTGCTGCTGCTTCCCCTGCCGAGGACCACCTCGCTTCCCCCCGCTCTCATACCCCAAGCTTCATTCCTGCCCCTCACCAGCTCACGTCACTTGTACCCACGTGACTCCTTGCCCACCATGTCACCCTGTCGTACCACGTGACTCCTTGCCCACCGCGTCATCCTGTTGTACCACGTGACTCCTTGCCCACGATGCCCCGTTGCCCAGAACACCATCCTTGGCCTATACTCCATCTCTCGTCTGATATCTTCCCTGACCGGCACTGTTGCCCACCACCTCGCCCAACTCCTTGCTACCTACCACTTCCCTCACTGCGCAACATACACAGCCCCACTCACAGCACCTGAATATTTGGTCACCATGTTCCCCAACCTGCAGGTCGCCTACACGCAGTGTCCGACTGTCTGTGCGGATGGTGACTTCAGTATCATTTGGCACGTTTAGTACGTAAAACTGCGAATTAATAAAGTATTTTATATAAACATTTTTACGACCATAGATTATCGTTTTGTTTAATTATCACTCGCTTAGTAAATGTTAACAACATGCTGAGGTATAGAAAAATGTAGTTAAAGGACTGCGTATAGGAAATGGATATCAGTTTGAGCATTGGCTTGAAGGCTGGAACGTTGATTGAAAGGTGTCAAGATAGTTTCTCGCATATTACCGGATTCAGCTTGCATGGCGATGTGGTAGCAGTGGGAATATTGTTTCCCTGCTACTGGAAGTAGCGCAGCTTGAGAGTTGCAGAAGGTCTTGGAGCAATTATTCTCATGCTAAAAATCGCTGGATAGCCATTATTATCTTGTGCTTCTCAAATTCCGCAGAATCGGTCGATGCAATATATAGAATTCTATAGTTCAGTATACGTAATACAGAAGAATCACTAATGTATATTAAAGCAACTCGTTTACACAGTATATGGAACGATAGTGATACGGTTACACAGACCCACTAATACAATGTATTAGTAGATAGACCCGCAAAAATTCAGTGCATGGAAGGACCTCACTAATATCCGGGAGCATCTTGGTTATAGAGTATACAGAAGAACCACAGTAATACACTACAAAGAAGTGCTCGTCGGGTTTTATTAGGCCCTGGTATTTTTGTTTATACACGTCTTTCGTAGTTAGATACGCAGTCTGCTGGTCAGAGCTTCCGTATGTTGTTCATGATTGCATAAATTGCTACTGTATGTTTGTGCAATAGCTTATCAATATATTACTTATATAATTAGTTGATGCGTCGTTTGTGGTCGTGACATGGTCTTGCCACAGACCTCGGGCATATCCTGGAGTGTTCTAAGGCTGGGACACGTCTTTTGAAACCTGAAGACTTCAGGAAGGGCAGGGAGAATTGCTTCGTTTCTTGTTGCTAAGTGTCCTGGAAATAATAGCGTTTAAGTAATAATGAAATTTTTTTTTTCTTGTAACTGACCTTTTTTTGATGATGTCGACTTAGTCTATGGTTTTGACTCTGAGAATGCTTTCGTCTTTTTATTCAGGAAACCAGAAGGTGCAGCCCATACTTTTCACTCCTAAAACATCAGTGCCTTCATGTCCAGAATTTTAAACTTCTGTCCCTTCGAGAGGCACACTCGCCAGCCCTCATAAACTACGAGTATATATACACACTTGAATGGTCCGCCCGCTTGCGTCCGGCACACGAACTCTATATAGCCCTTCTCGAGCGGGAGTTTCTGAACGCGTGAGTTTCGATCCGGAGATTTTCACTTTGACATTGGGAAGTGTGTGAATAGGCCGGAGGCACAGCAAGGGAGCCAGGTTACTCTGCATAAAAAACTAGATCGACGCCCGAAGCCACGACCCTCCCGCCCCCAGAGACCAAGGTGGGCTGCGTCGGTAAGTAGTATGTTAATAGGCATTGTTGCCAGTAACTCAACATCCAGTATAAGATTGAGACAGGCTCATCTAAGACACCGTCTTTACTGGTTCTTAGCTCGGGTCTTTCATGATATTAATGGAAGATGAGGAAACGAGTCTGAATATTAACTTGTGAGATGTGTTTCCGTGTTCCTGTGGCCTTTTTTTTTTATTTTTTGGGTTAGTACGAAGAAGACACACGAACGCTAACACTCGTAGAAAGAAAATTCTCGCATCCGGGAAAATAGTTACGGAATATACAGAGATCTACCGAAGGAGGAACCAAAGCGGCCATAACCAATTACAGTAGATCCTAGACGCATTCTGGCTGTCTCGCTAAAGATATATACAATTTTGTATGATTTTATTTATTCAGGGGGCTTCCGAATGTGGAACTAGATCTCTGTCTAGCAGACTCAGGTGATGATACTGAGGATGTCATCACTATGAACATGTGAATACAGGGACTTGCATGTGGTATACGAAGAGCACTTCTCCAAGCGCAAAGCATACGGAGTCATTCATCTGACACAGCATGAGGCGCGTACTTGAAGAAATCAATACAAAATTGAGACAGATTTGCCAGGAGGCATAAAGTTCATTTATCATGCACGGCCGGGAACGAATGTCAAGATTATAGAAACTTGCAGAATAACAGTGTGGCCCTTGGAAACCCCATTCAGCTCTCTAAGCCCCTCAACACGCTTCGTGATCCCAGATTATCGAGATCAACTAAGAACTATAGCCGATCGCTTACTGAACCAGCATATATATATATATATATATATATATATATATATATATATATATATATATTTACAGTCGCGCCAAGAGAACTGGATTGTTATTGCTTTCTACCACGTCCTTAACACAGCAGGCGGCGAGTGGAATGGCTAGCTGCTGGTTACCGTGGATGGAGAGTTAACTAAGGCTCTGCGTTCGCTGGGAAGAACTGTATTGTTTATGTATTTATTTATTTATTTGCGGGAAAGAAATCAGTAGCGTGCGGAAGTGCTGTTGGGTGGTACTGTTATAGTGAAGACGAGGTTTCTTCTTGGTCATGTCCCTCGTTTATGATCCATTCCGGGAAACATGACCCGTGACCTGTCCTTCAGGTGACCTCTGTTATGACACCCTCTCGCACACACGTACGCACATGCGAGCGAGCGAGCGCGCGCGCGCACACACACACACACACACACACACACACACACACACCAGTCGGTGTACAAGGCAGCGAACACACACAGTAGCCAATATCCGCTCACAGATCTAGGCAGACGGGCCTGGCGGGCGTGATTTACCAGGTATAGCCAAGGCAGATAGCCGGGGTTAGAGCCAAGTTACTAGACCATCACACTAATAACGAGGAGACGCCCGACTCCCTGAGATATGCCGGGCATGTTGTATAACCCTGTTGTACACACTAATTTATGCCCAGGTGCACGTTACCCATATCCATATAGAAGAAGAGAATCACGTTCAACTGGCAGGCTGGTTGATTTAGGGCCAGCCCGATGTTCATAGTTTCGAAATAGAGAAGGAACAGCCATCTAATTTAGGGAGGTAACAGGCAGGTGTGTGTCTGAATGCCTGGCTTGGGGGATGGTAGGGGTGAAAACCCTCGGATCTAGTTCACTGGTCTTGTTATATTTCGTAATGGTGAATCCCGCGGCTGCGGCGCCGCCGGACGACCAGACCGGTGTATGGCAGACACCGCCTCGAGATTCCCCGGTTCGACCCCTCACCGGGGTGCCTCTGTGGTCCGAAATGATATCTTTGTTGTGGTTGTTCTCCGGAGGATGGTTGACTGGCTGCAGGTTTGACGCGGCGATGGATGGCGTGCCCATGACTGCGGTCTGACCGTCTCATGACCGTACCTTCACCGCGCCATGACCGCACCCCAGCTAGCTGGTCATCTGCCTAGCTCCTCTGGCAGCCTTGGACCAAATGCTTATCTGAAGCTCTAAACTTTACCTCAGACCTGCTACTGCATCCCTGACTCTTAGCGTAACGCTGACTTCTGTGCCCAGCCTTACCTCTTTAACCCTTAATACCCCCTTTCTCCTAAGCACCTGCCCTTAGCCTTACCCTTGACCATGACCCCAGCCCTTAGCCTGGTACTGTAATCCTGCCTGTATCCTTCCTCCACTCGGTACTGCCACCTCTATCTGCTCCTTGACTTGACTTGAATTACTTCGGATTTGCCTCAGGGCTCCTTCCCCTCCTGACCCAGGGCCTTATCCCCGTCTTTGCCGTAACTCAGGGCCCTATCCCTGTCTTTATCTAACACAGGACCTTATCTCTGTGCCCACCTAGCCCAGGCCTTGCTTGTCCCTGTCTGCGTAACTCGTGGCCTTATCCCTGTTGACGTAATTCAGGGTCTGATCTTAGTCTCTTATTATCCCAGGTCCCTGTCCCAACCCCTGACCTTCCTTCGGCCCGTATTCCTTCCCTTACCCTGAAGTTATCTCAAATACCCAGGTAGTTCTTACCCCTGACCCATCCTCAGTATCATACCTCTAATATATCCCTTGGCCAAGGCTCTAACCCTGCTTAAAACAGTACCTCCAACATACCCCGGTGACGCCGTTACAAGATTTGCTTCTCGGTAAGGCACCCTGACCCAGACACTGCCCTTGGCCCTACTTAGACCCTGAACAGGACCTTATTCCTGGCCACCCTTCTGACCTAGTCTGTGTGACCCTAACCTCTTGCCACTCTCTCTCTCTCTCTCTCTCTCTCTCTCTCTCTCTCTCTCTCTCTCTCTCTCTCTC
>JAYMFT010402435.1:0-18812 GCA_038088735.1 Panulirus argus | reverse complement strand
GTGTATATATATATATATATATATATATATATATATATATATATATACTAAATCCACTGCAAAAACGATGTGGCCAAGAAAAATCCTGCAAGCAACATACACAGCCACTGCGAACCTACATAAAGTAATGGTTAATTTAAGAATACATTAATTGTCTTCCGTCTATCGCATTGTCTTTTTCATTTTCCAACCGGGGATCCTCGAGCATCCTTCAGAGTTTAAGTGAAATCTTATGATAATTAAAGAGGGGAAAAACATGCAACCCAGCAGTTCACAATTAAAAAATGGATCTCTCTTAACATAAACTTAGCTAATAGTTGCCATTATATTGCTTATGATGCTTTAAATTTTGCTTGAGGAAGAAGGGGAAAGAACGGATGGAGAAGATCGTGATCCCAAAAAGTAATACACGTCTACAGAGTTCCTAAACTAAGAAAAGTCTGAAAAACACTGCTCTGACGGGTTCATCTGAAGTAAATAATAGGGAACTGCTACGTTCGAAAATAAACACACACATTTCGTGTACTGCTATGACAGACACTTAATTGTAAATGATGTTTTTACAGGCAAAAAGCCGGCGCCATGACTGACAGCCACGATATAACTCCAAAAACACAAAGCGACTCAGTATACCCTGCGAGTCATCATCGTTTTCTCTGACGATCCGGCCATGGAGAACATGGCTCCTCTTTCCTGTCCCAATAGTTTCGTCCATCGATAGATACTCGAACACAATCTTCTCCACGGACCACTGTGCGTTATAAACAAAACACAGAACATCACGTTAACGGACAAGAGAGCCGGGCGTGTACGCAGAATCCGTACTTACATGGTCAAGTGCTGCAGTTAGGGCTGGAACACACCAAGCACACGCGGTAACTGACTGAAGGGGACGGCACGAAAGGCCGGCGGCAGCGGCCGGGCAACTGCTGCCATACCTGATGGTGCCTCTACCTGGCACGTCTAATTCTGTCCTCCAGGAAACACTGTTGCCTGGACTCGGGGTTGGTGGGTGGCGGCGAGGGCGTGGATGAGGGCGTGGGTGTTAGCATTAAAATCGTGGGGTGTTGGGCAATCTGCCACTGTATTTGCGATACCAGAAACATGTCCATGTTTACTGTCCACGCATGCGTAACATCCCCCTTTCCCTCCCCCCCCTCGGTATACTGCAATAACCAGGAAGTCTTCCCGAGAGCATCGTATGTTCATGTAGCAGTTGAATGAGTCAGCTGACCCCGTATTTAGCCTGGCAAAGAGTGTAATATCTAAATATATATACCACGGTTTCACTCAGGAACTCCACACTATCACCACCACCACCAGTAGCAGAGGTGGTGATCGCCAATATTTCACAACGGTTAACATACTACATTGCTTGCCCTCCCTCCCTCCCTCTCTCTCCACATTAATGTGATACCGTCAAAGGGCCGTGCAGAAACACGCAAGCCACGAGAGGACTAAGGCCCACGTTAACCACAACCCCTTCAACACGACGGTACAGAGCCGCTGGCCATTACGGTACGACCTTCGAACACGACGGTACGACAGCTTGGCATGTCGGCGTTACCTCTGACCTAACCCTTAAGGGGTCGGGGGTTAAAGGTCAGGCCGTCATACTCAAAGGTCGTATAAAGTCGTGCTCAAAGGTCACGCCGCCGTGCTTAGTGATCGTGGCGTCCTGTGCCGAGAGATCGCAATATCACCACCACGGCCATGGGACGCCGCGGCATCGTGTTGAAGTGGTTCAATATACAATGCGGATGTTATCATGGTCCTATCGAACACTCCCCCCACCTCACACTAACACACACACACACACACACACACGCAGCCCACCACAAATATCCAGACGTTAAGCCCCCTGTACCTGAGCACACGCCCCACCGGCGCTCGATATTTTTATACATGCGGGAAATATTTAAAAAAAAAATTAAAGCCCTCTCTCAGAGTACAACGTTAGATATCAGAGGTACCAGGCTGACGACACTAAACTAGCGACAGTGTCCATACCGAGAAAATTAGATGAAGTATGGACAGGGGTTCGAGTGGAGCACAAGTGTATACAATGAAGTAGAAACAAATGCAGGTGACAGGGTTCGAGGCGTGTCAGTCATATGAAGTGCCATGAGAGGTGACCACTCCCACCTGCTCATGTTTACACACGTCAGTACGCACAAACACACATATGTACACATCACTAGTCACGCTCACACAAAAGCTCAAAACACACACACACACACACACACACACACACACACGATCTACGCACTGGCCCGCCCTGGTTCGAATCCTGGGCGCGGCCGTCTGCCCACAACCAACCCAACCGTTAATCCTTCCCTCGGGGATGTGTCGATGAATGGACGCCTGGCTTAGGCTGATGTGTGTGTGTGTGTGTGTGTGTGTGTGTGTGTGTGTGTGTGTGTGTGTGTGTGTGTGCGTGCGTGTGTGAATATTAAAGACAAACTGCATAAACCGGATTTTTAACGGGGCAACACGAGTATAAAAAAAACTCTCCCCCCGTAACACCCAGCAATCACAAATGGCAATCAGACACAAGAGCATCGAACCCACGCAAGAGAGACTGGTACGAACCGCCGGGGAAAAAAAAAAAAAGACCCGTCCCAATCACTGCAATCAACATCGGTTATTACCACATAGTATATAGACCTTCATGTCTGTCACACGTGAGGAGCGTCTCTTTTGTTGTATCCATTTTGTCCGTATATTTTATGACTCTGGCTGCATCTAATTTAATAAACCGCTAATTACTACTGATCATTATAACTTCCATCGGTGATGACTAATGAACCAACACCGATTCCTTGGCGTTCGGAAAAAAAAAAGGGCAAAATTTTGTAGGCCACAAAATTCGAACACAATTTCATTATCTAGTAAATTTCGTCATAATCAATGCTCGGATTGTTTCTTTTCTAAGTTCGTAAAATGAGAAAATTTTTCTTGAACTTCCCGACAAGTTAAGAATCCTCGGCCGTCAAGCCAAAATGCGTACATCCTACGCTTACTCCTCCTCCTCCTCTTCCTCTCTTCTATTTTTTTCCCCCCGATCTCACTTTCCTGTATCTCCGGCCACTATTTTTATTCCTTTTGTTGCACACGCTCTCTGACCCCGGACGGCTGAACCAACACAAGAGGGCCATTGTTCGTGGAGACACACCACCTCAAGTATATTTAGATTGGGCTGTATTCTGGGCCTGGATACTGTCCCTAGGTTCACCTGGGAGCGAGTGAGTGAGTGAGTGAGCCTCACCTCACCTCTCGCTCATCTACCGTGGGTCTCTCTACCTTATGGCCTTCAGCTGGTACGAACCTTTACTACTTGCATACTTTAACATCATCCCTACATTTCATGATGTGCACATTAATTAATAAAACTGACGCCACGCTCTATTTCATTCCCTATAAACTGTGCTTTGAGAAGGGTTTACTTTCTTCAATCATATGCACACAAAACGTTTCTGTGGGTGAAGGGCAAAGGGCAGGGAAAGGGGGGGGGGTAATAGGTGAACACAAGCAAAGAGCGTACAGAGCACATCAATTATGTGCAGTTAAGCATGCGGACGCGGTGCATCTGTGTAAAAACCAAACCATCATCTGATAACCACATAATGATAATCCTCTCGAGATTCCCACTGGGGCATAATACAGAGCAGAAGCCTTTACCATGAGCGTGTTCGGCGCATGAGTGTTCAGTAGGCATGAAAGTTCACAGGTCAGTGTAAGGAAAGGTCATGAGATCAGGTTACGCTGACACTATGAATGTCCCCTCTTCAGCTAAGGTCCCCTCAAGTAATTTCCTAAGCTATTTTACTACCATTTCTTAAGACACCACAAAGAGAATTTTGAGAAACCCGGTAAAAAGAAAAAAATCTTAAATCAACTTTCAAAAATCATCAACCTTCTCGAACTTATTCATGAGCTTAACTCGGTCAAACTAAAGCAGAGAGCGTGTGTGCAGGAGGGCGCGTATCTACCGGTAGGTCAAGGTTCTCGGGAGATAAAAGACAAAAGACCCACCCATCGCTGGACCGACTGTGGTGCACGCCCTGCTGTGTTACGTTACGGCCTCCCTGAACACACACACACACACATACATGGTGGCTCAACCCCGAGTAATTCAAGATGTTATGGGCTATTTCTAAACACACTCACTCCTCACCCTCCCACCCACACACACACACACACACTCACTCACTCACTCACTCAGGCTCCCTCCCTCCCTCCCTCACCACCACCACCGTCACCGCCCGTTCGTTCGTTTGCTCCGCCCTGTGCTCACATTCCTTCCAATCCTGAAAAAAATGCGGCACAATGCCACAACCCCCTGACGCCGGCACACTACCACATGCCTCGATGTGCTAACTGTAAGGGGGGTGTAGGACAGTGATCTCCACATGATCTACCTTTTTGCCAACTTGCATAAAAGTAGATAAAGGCATGACCAAATATTTGTCTATGAAAAACTAACTCACGCCAAATCTCTCAACGTATGAATAAAAGCGATGCCAGTGTATACAAATGCATAAAATCTTTTCAAAACTTCCAACCTCCCTTTTTCTCTTCACCAAGGAAAACGTGCAGGGAGTTATTTGCGCCGAAAGTTGTAAAAACGTAAGAAAAATTACCAGTCCAAACTTTCTGGAGGCTGCACATGTAAAACCTTTTTTTTTTCCGGACAAAAAAGCTTTAAAGAGAAACTGGTTGTCGGTTGTCAGCCTTCCACAATTCTCACAATTTTACTTGAAACCAACACCACGACTTCCTACTCAACTTAATTCCTATCTCAATAACCCTCTTGACACAAATATATCACCTTCCGGTCATTAGTACAGACACGGACAATTGTATAATGTCAAGGGCTTTATTTGTCTGAGCACACACACACTGAGAGAGTGAGGGAAAGGGGCACTTGGTTAATGGCTGGCGGAGGCAAGCACAGAGCGTGCAATAACCATAGATCAAAATGGGAGGATGACCCTGTGGAGTTACTGGTGTCCAAAGGTGAAAAAGTTTTAGGAGTAGGAGGAGGAGGAAGGGGAGGGAGTGGGGAAGGGAGGAGGAGGAAGGGAAGAAAGAAGAGGAAGGAAGGGCAACTCGAGACGTTATGGATCACCTGTCAATACCAGATGTAAAGATAGTGGTGTGCGCTTGGCTGCCTCACTAAGAGTCAAACATGCTGGTGAGAATAGGGGGCGGCGGCGGCGGCGGGCACGGCTCCCTCAGCAAGTCAACTTTAACAATGACTACCTACCTAACTGGTTCTTCCAAACACAGGTTCTTCAGAGACATAGACGTTACGGAAAATACAGACCGGACATGAAAATCGTTAAGGTGAAAAATTCGCTGTATTTTACTCCACATTGCTCCTCGACCCCCTGAGCACGGCGTTATACCCAAGGGTCGTACCGTCCGTGCTTTCAGGGTTGTAACGCTGGTGCTCGAGAGGCTAAGATCCAGCACAGGGGAGGAGGGAAGTCTACTGTCCAGGATTAGCCTGGTATTACACGACCAAACCCACATAACCGACAAGTGCACGGGACCTGTGCAGTATCCGGCAAGGTATAGCAGCAAAGGCAAACAGTACACCAACACCTTCTAAAAAAAACACTGGCCGTGAAGGTGGTAAAGTCGAAATCAAGCTGGCTATAGGTCCTGTATACTAAACACGACTTGCCATCAGAAGTAAAGGACCCTCAATCAAACCCCTTTTCTGTATGATCATTCAGAAGAAAGCGGTAGGCAGGTAGGTAGGTAGGTAGGTTAACCGAACAAAATGTTACACTAAAGAAAAAAAAAACTTGCCCCACGACATTCTTAGGGCAGCTCTGGTGTAAGTTCCTCATGTAAAATAGCCCGACAGTTATATGCAGGAGAGTAGGTTCCCGGGTGCGGGTACACTTCTCTATGGAAGTCTGAACTGAATCATCTCGTCGCTGTATAACTTGACTTACATCCTTATTTCTGCGTATCCCTCTCATGTACGTGTGCTCTGCTAAGACTAAGGTACGCTTGCCAACTTGTCCGAGTCACCTGGGTACCATTCCTGTCGCCTTACGTCATGCATGAGGTACTGAGTGGAGCGAGTCCCACTTCATAATTCCCTTCACCTAGCTGACTGTACCGCTCGTGCGACACCTCCTTCACTTCCCTACCACACATTTTCCACGACTATACACATCCAAGATATTTCAGGATTATCTAAATATAAAAAAGGTATGAGATGAATCCTATGTCGGTGTCGCGTACCCACCCACACTGTGACCTCTATGCTTACCTCCACATACTACCACCTGCTGTGCGCCCTTCATCCACACTGTCACAGACACTCTGTCTACGTATATATACCTGGTAAAGAACAGCTTTCTTAATCAACAGCCTGCTCATCATTCTAAAAATATATACTTTTTTATATTCTATCGTCTTCCAAGCTTTCTATGTGCCCATACGTCTCAGCAGTACTCCAGCCTTCCCACGCCGCCCGCCCTGGTTGGAGCCCCACACTACTGTCCTCATGTTTGTTTGTTTAACGTCCAAGTGATACCCCCAACGGAACAGACAGAGACGGTTCACCAAACCCGATACACCAGTGGTTCCCCAAACTTTCGGAGTCCCGTGCCAAAAGCATGTCTTTCCTTTGCATTGTGTACCAACATACATCTAAAAATCCTAACTGAAAGTAGTAAATCACTGAGCACCTAATAAATCTTCCGCTTATGGCATCACTTAAAAGAGATAAATGTGAATACCATTCAGCAATCCTTGTGTTAAATGTACTCACAATCTAGGAACTTAGTAGGGCTAACAACACGAACCATCTGGACGGCTCTCTCGCCCATCACCGGCTGGGAGAACCACTGTGGTATAAAAGCTCGTCTCAACACACTAACCGAGATGCCCTCGATTTCCACCTCACCATCTGTTTCTGTGCAAGGAAATCTCAACTCCTTCCCAACATTTGTTTCGGGAGAAACCAACCTCAACTCATTCTCAACAACTGCTTTTGCGGAATACAACCTCAAATCTTTCCATTCTACGAGCCACTGGACTGTTATATAGACCTGTTTCAGAGGCAAATGAAAGTTGAGAACCAGTTCCTACCACCGCTAACATGCCGTGCCATAACTCGATGTCTAACATTCTTTCTTTTCATCTCTCAAGATCCATCATCTTACCAGTCTTTCAATTTCCACTCCGTCATCTTTATTCACGGTCCAAGTATAAAGTATAAAATCCTTTGTAACCTCTCCATCTCCCGTCCATCTTGATCCAGGGAATTAACCTAACTCACGATGTCTGAGTTTTGCCGCAAGGGCGGCGAGTATGTTGAGCACTCCTAGCCATCCTGTGGTGCAAGAGAGGACACGGGGTGCACTCGAGGTCCAGGGACTGGGCCGCAGTGATTCAGTCGCGAGTTGCATAATATGCGAACTGTGTACACATCTTCCCTCCATACTGCTGCGCATGCACGCACGCAGAGCGCGACCACGTCATCCACCACACCTCATGTTCCTGGGCGCCTGTCCGAGGATTTCCGCCGTGGACCGTCTTGTACCGGGTCCCACCGGCCCGAGAGGGGACTCCTATCTCAGCCCGGCTCCCGTTTCACCAGAGACTTCCTGTTACCCTACTTCACCGATGCAGCGCTCCCTCTACCCCTCTTCAAGTAACCTGCTCTTCCACCCACTCTATCTCCTTCCTTCCCTACTACTCAACCGACATTCAGTCACATAAAGACCAATGTCAACATTTGTCGCTATAATAATAATAATAAATAATAACACCTGAAGACTTCACCAGGCATCAATCATTCCACTCAACGTTAACTTTCGCGAGCTGACAAGATGCAAAACAAGTAACAAGTTATAACGAGGCAGACGCTTCTCCGAGCAGCATTTTAAAGTCTCGAGTGCGCTGGACTTCACCAAATACCGTACAGGCAGGCAGGCGTCTTCGAGACGAAACGCGATTACACAAGTTGCTGTGAAGAGTTATGGGAGGGAATAGTTTCCAACAGCCAATAAGCTGCAGAGAGTCGCCGAGGAGCCAACCTGGTATGAAAACAAGTCACTACTTCTGCTGAACCGGACAAGGAAGTGAGGGAGTAAGTAATGGACAAACTGGTTTATTGGAGTGTTCAGCGCAACTGCTCTGTAGGTGTCAGGTGGTGATAAGGATGCTGCTCTCTAGTTCTTGCAGATAAGAAACTACTTCGGGAAAGTTAATAACGAGCTGACGTATCCTGGCGGAGGAAACTTACAAATGCACTTACGATAATGGATAAACAATTTTGGCGTTCCACGTCCTACAATGAAAAACAAAAATGAAGTTACCAAATTCTATAAAGCTGTTCAAAAAAATATTTTGTCAACCAAAAGTACAGCAACGACGTGAGTGCTCCATGCCAAAAGACAAGCTTAGTGAAAGTGAGACTTTAGTCTCACTTTCTTCAACATTTACATTATACAAGGTACCGTTACACAAGGGTAATTTGAGACATTAGTGGTCCACCTCCCAAAAACATTTATTTTTGCATTTCACCAAAAAAAAAAAAAAGTGAAAAAAGCATCATTAAACAGACACTTACCATTTTCTTTATTTATAATGACGTTACATTCTTAAATTGTCAACAGTCAGGTGAGACTGTACTCGTCCTTGCGTGTGATCTGAGGAAACCAAACCTCTACAGGGCTGCCGACATCTTTCTAAGCAACTGATCCACAAAACTCGCTCCAGTCTGTGCTCCCTGACACGGTCATTCCAAACTCTTACACGCTCTTCCTCTCCAGTAACCTCATGTGGCGTAGACCGTGCGCTAGCAAACGTAACACAGTCCATATTAAGAGTGAGAGAAGTTATACTGGCTATTCCGGTGCACGTTATATAATAAAGTGACTGTAGGTGTGTTGCTTCAGACATGGTGTGCGAATATCAGCGAAACCCTTCGAACCAATAAGTACCCGTCGTCCTTGACCTCCCGCTCCTCACATATCTCTCTCTCTCTCTCCCTTTATCACTCCTTGGCAATATCCTTTTCGACCCCGTGCCGATTGCCAAGCCTTTTATTTACCTCTTCCCCACCGGTAATGCTGCACTTCTCTCAATCTCAACCATCGTCGGAAATTGCATTTCCCACCGCCTACCCCTTCTCTGATAACATCCCACCGCCCTCTCAACCTGCCAGCCCCTGCCCCCTCTCCCGGACACACTTCCTGGCAGAAACAAGAACTCGGACTTGGGAGTGACCTGGAGCCTGGCTGCCAGGCAGGCTGGCTGCTCCGCGGTTTCTCCTTGCCTCCCGGACCAGCATTCCTCCCTCACCCTCACTGGCCAGGTAATGCTAATGAACCAGCATTTACGATGCACCTGAAAATACACGTTCCACGGTGTTTTAATATATCAGGATTTGTGCTAATGAATGAGTGCTTAGGTGTGTGTGTGTGTGTGTGTGTGTGTGTGTGTGTGTGTGTGTGTGTGTGTGTGTGCCTGCCCGCGCGCGCGCGCGCTGAATCTTGCACAAGGCCAAGGCTTGCGTCGGCAGCTATTTATATATACAGTATTTCGGTGTGGCCAGAGCCAGCTCGTCTACTGCCTCACCACCTCTCTGCCTCTTGCCACTACCCTCCCTCCCTCTCCTCCCTCTACACCCTACCTACAGCATACTTCTCTACTACGCTTCTTCCCTACCTAATATCCCTTCCTCACCGACGACCCTGCTTATTTACCAACAGTTCCAACACCTATCTACACATCTTCACCATCTACCCATTCTCCTTACCTGCTTGCCTTCCACCCGATCGCAACCTTCTTCCCTCTCTACTGGTCGACTAGCAACCAACCAACCCACCCGTCAAAAAAAAAAAGAAGAAGAAAAAAATCTACCTCACCCTCTCAACCAATTCATTCACAACCACCCCACTCGTCCCAGCAACTGGTCTATCTCCCTCCACCAATCAACTCACAATCATCCCCCCCCCACACACAGTCCATTCACACCTGACACCCATCTCCACAACCGGTCGTGTGCCATCACCCGTATCTCCAGGTTAAACTACCGAAGTTTTGTACGTCACTGGGCTTATTACAGAGACATCGCAAGGTCCATACGCTCTCAAACACTTTGGCACTATGAAGACCTCCTCTATCAACCAAACTACCTCGCAACCAAGAGAAGTGCAAGACCTCTTTGGCTCCCAACTCCGTTGGCTTCACCAACAAAGCGCTTTCGACATGGTCAGCCATTAACATCATCAGCAAAGACATCAAAGCTGGACTGCACAGAAGTCTAATTTCTTACCTGGCAGACCTTCAAGGGTCCATCTCCACTTTCCAATCCACCCCCCCCCCCACACACACACACACGCGGCGCGTCACGGGACACGAGGATGGTACATCCTTGTGTGTCCTCATCCTTAAGAGTGATGTCCTGATGCACTAAATGAAAATGCGCTGGCGACTGACATCAATATCAGCAACGACATCGGCTCTCCTGCCTACAACGTCGGACTCCAGAGCACCGACAGCAGACTCCAAGAAAAAATGAGCCACCATCAAAGACCGCAGTCACGCGCGTCCTCCCCTTTGCTTCCAACCACGTCCCACCCTCTGGCGTCTCGCAAGGGCCCTCAACTCCCTCCAGGCTAGTTCAGTCTACCGAGGTCTTTCAAGTGTCACTATGGACGACGAACCGAGACGGAAGAAACACGTCAGTGCCGCTAACAAACAATTCCTTAGGTCACTGTCTTCACATCCTACGTCGACTCAAGGAGCTTGGACTCGCTCCGCCTGAACTAGGGAACGTCTACGAAACTCATCCTCTCCTAACTCACCGATGCTTCCACCGCCTGCCTGGGCTTCCTCCTCATCCACTTCACAACAGGACTAAGAGAA
Organism: Panulirus argus; assembly: GCA_038088735.1. Classification (NCBI taxonomy): domain Eukaryota; kingdom Metazoa; phylum Arthropoda; class Malacostraca; order Decapoda; family Palinuridae; genus Panulirus; species Panulirus argus. The sequence goes on along the minus strand of JAYMFT010402435.1, from coordinate 7,907 downwards.
AAGGTGCAGAAAAGATTATGAAAGACCATTTTCGGTCCCTCGTACACACTCTAACAAGAGACGCATAGCTCTGAGGTCCACACGACTCTCTCCAATCACAACCTGTCCCCCACACAACAGTTCAAGACGGCGCTGCACCACAGTCGCCACCATCACCTCCTGCTACCCGATATCCTTCATCCCATGGGTGTAGCTCGACATGGCAGGTGCATCCAGCTCAGTCGATCTCGCTGACACCATTGCAAGAACAGTCCTATCCCAACCATTATGAGCAACATCAATAATAAGTGGACTTTCTAGGTGTTTAATTCCTTTTCCCTTTACACAGCTCCAATGCCTATATAGGAACATTTTGTCTTTACTTATTTAGTTTATGTGTACAGTTAATTCAATAAACCATCATCATCATTATTAACTATCATTATTAATATTATTATTACTATCATTTTTATTCAAAACAAAACCACTAACTGATCTTCCTGATCTGTGCCGCTGTCATCGGCGAACTTGTTGTGCACTCCACGCTCATCCAGTGAGCGTTGGCGCAAAAGAATTGCAGAGATCACAAAAAGGGTCTTTCTCATACCCTAATGGGCTGATATTATTACATTCAATGTTTCAAAGTTGGTTCATTACATGGGCTAAGTCTTTCAAACTGTAAGCTTCCCGACTACATGCAAAAAGTGAATACAGTCTTAGAAGTTCATGTACCTTGTTATTACCAATACGGTGTTGTGACGTTTTCCGAAAGGTTTGTTTGGACCTATTCCTAAAATGTTCGATTTCTTTTTTCCACTGTCTATGACATAGTGTTCTAGACTGCGTCCATAAGTCTGGCCATAAACTTTACTGTTCACATGAATAACGTCTCCAGACAGGCCAAAACGACAACAGCTTCTACAGCCTAGCTATAAAGTAAGGCATGACATCTCGTAGTTGGCTGATACTGTTGTTTACCCCATATACAATGTTTTACTTTACGGAATTCTGTGAGGTGGAAAATGTTTCTACCAGTGGCTATTTGCATTCGTCTGCTTCAAACAGGTTTGTTAATTCCTTAGTAATTATAGATTCTATAAGAGTTTACCTTCTTTTTCTATCACTGAATTCACGACTCTACCCACCTAACTACTTAAACTAGCCCCCCCCGCCAACCCCTCTCAAAACATCACCGTTCATAACCTAACCTTCCCCAACCCTACGACTGCACCTTTCACAATTCCTCCCCACCATCCGTACACTGCAGCAGCGCCCTTCACTCGGCGTGCCATCGACGACGCACGGTCCAGCAGGCAAAAGGTCAGGTACCGTCCGCAGCGTGATGCCAAGCCTTCGACAACGGCTCGTGGACCTTCTGAATGCACCTCGACCCACCTGACTTTCACCCAGGGTTGATGGGAGGGGGGCGGCCCTCCTTCCTTGACCACCTCCCCACCCGTCACTCCCCCGTGTTCCCTGCGGTTCCTCTTGGTCATCGAGCAAGCCATGTCTTATATAATTCCTCAAACCCTCGGCAGATGATTCTTTTCTCCCTAGTTCTGTATCATTAGTCTCCTTCTGTGTTTCATTTACGGCCTGACCTTGGTATGGACTTTTGTCCGAATCCGGAGCCTTCACCAAGAAAACAAGTGCATACAGGGATTTAACTGTTAAAGAACACAACGAGTTTGAGAGTAATTTATCACAAATACGTCTGGTTCCCCAACCTGCAAGCAGAGTTTGGACACAACCTGAAAAACAAAAATGGATCTTTAATTTAATTAAAATTTCCAGGGAAAACGCAATATATTCTACCACAGGCAGTAAAATATGAGATTCCTGAATAGGACTGCCGATTTACAAAACCATATTATTTACAGAGGAAGAAAAATACCTCATTCACGTTCGTCCATACAGAACTATTTTACAATTATGTAAGCAAAAATATAAACTTACATATGAGCGCTTATACCAAAGCTTCTAGCATACCTGTTAAGAGATACATGGAAATACCAAAATCCAGTACCCATAAAAGCCATCGTTACAGAATCACACTGGTGAGAACCCATAGATATAGCGAAGAAGACCTGTTTCCGATCTCGCGAACACTTTTAAGTACTTCAGCGACAGGGGGCGTACCCGAGGACACCATACTCCTGTACCCAAGATCTGTAACTCACTGTACCCAATATTACCTGAATCTGCCGTGAATCTCTTTTCTCAAGTCTGTCCGCAGTCTGTAACGTCTGCCTCACGCTAAGGCACTCGGGCGGGTAAATAACACGATGGGAATGAATTCCTCTCTCTTCTCCTTCGCCAAGAAGTATGGATGACGTAGAAGCGGCGAGGACGGGAGGGAGGCGCGGTGGGGAAGTAACGGAAGGGGAGATGCGAGAGAAGCACTTAGTGAGTGAGTGAGGGAAGGAGGGAGGGTTGATGGAAAGGCAGAGAGGGAGAGATGGAGGGAGGACTGGCGGGGAAGCACTGAGAGGGGGAGAAAAGATAGGTTGGTGGGGAAAGAGAGGGAGGGAGGGTTGACGAGACAGCAATGGGGAAGGGAGAGTTGGAGGAGCAGTAGGGGGTGGGAGGGGTGATAGAGGGTTGAAGGAGCAGCAGTATGGGGAGGGAGGACCGGTAGAGAAAAATTTATAGGTCAGCCTGACCATGCAGCCTATGCGTCTGTCTCTCTCCCGGCCGCCGGCAGTACTTGCTTTATTAACGACTACACGACCCGAGTCTGTCACATCGACCTATTTTATTAGTGACCCGACCAAGAGACGTCTGTCTGGGTGGGAGGGATGCTTTACTGATGAGTACAATTGCATGAATGATGTCTGTCTGTGGTACCGTTTTACTAATGAGCACAAGAGTTTATTCATTACAAACGCTGCATAAAGAACGTCTATTTATAGTACTTGCTCTATCAATGGCCACATGAAATACAATGACGACTCCCGTCTGCAGCTGCAGGCACAAGGGCGATGGCCGTCAGCAATATCTGGTAACACATTACCAGACACTGTCAGCTTTACCTACTTTATCAATACGAGTAAGCTTCAGTAATACCATCAAGGCATCAGGAATATCACCAACCAAGTAAGTGTCAGGTATACCATCGAGCGTCCGAGCTTCCTACTTATGAACAGCACACAAGTGTCCGTCAGAACACTACCACCCTGCGTCAGCCTCCCCTACTTTATGAAGGAGTACAGGGAGAGCCCCGCTTGTGCACAGCCTTGCCTTATCAACAGAGGGGTACGAGGGGGGACGGGGGCCGCGTCTCTTACCGGCTTACGTGCAACACAAACACACACACACACATACTCGCCTCCATTATACCCACGAGGTATAGTGCCAAATACCAAATCGAATACAACACAGCTGGAACCAGCGCTGATGACCGAGGAAGCACCAAATTCTGCCGTGGTGGTCAAGAGGGTCGTTACGAATCATCATCAGCGTCCGAGGTGTCATCCCACAGTCCGCCGACTGTCACTCTTTATCAGACAGATGAAGCCGTCCACCCACGCAAGAGAGGGGGGGGGGGACACGAACGCCATGGAACCCTGATGCTAATTTCCCACACTTTATCTCTCTTTCAAAGGGGCCTGAAGCTCCTTAAAACCCTTGAGTAAGAAGGCACGACCCTTGGGTAAGATGGGTTGGCCTTTGGACCCTCCTCACTTTCGAGGATCAGGTCAAAGGCCAGGTCATCATGCCCAAAGGGCAGTGCGTACCATCCAGCTCAGGAGGTCACATGCCAGTGTGTGTGTGCCCTTTTCTCACGTTCTTCTCCAGGAACCCGAACAATACAAGATATCTTTCACGCGCGCAAACACACACACACACACACATAAAACCTACATTAGCAAAACAGCAAACAAGACAATATGTCAGCTGACAAAATCAGAGCAGCATCTACGTATATATTGACGTGGAAATATTTAGGGAGCTGTTCAAATCATACAAAGGCCAAAACTAGAGCATGATTCTTAAGTTTGGTCACCTCACTTCAAACTGATAAAGTCTGGAGGAAGGCAACAAAGAAGATAATTAAATCAAGAGAACCGAGTCACACGTAAAGGCTATAGAGGCCTCAGATTTGCTCATCATGGAAGAAAGAAGAAAAAGGGAGTGACCTGACCACAACCTTTACCCTCAGGCCAGCCTGATTACGGAGAGAGTGAAAAGTTCATCGAAAGTTACACGGAGAGAACAATCAGGCTGAGGCCACTGCGAGAAGCTAGTTAGAAAGGATGTAAACAAGAAGTCTTAAGAGTATGAGCAGTGGACCAATGAACTAAAATGGGTCACGAGACGGTAAATACGGACACCATAAATTGGTTTGAAAAAGCTCTATCATCACTTTACTAAAAGTATGAAATGAAGCAAAGCGATAGATTTTTTCCCCGAAGGCTCCGTGTCATCCGTTCCCGACACCACGTCTCAGGGGCGGGAAATAACACCAGGTATGACTGAAAAAATAAAAACCACTGCCCCACTTGGGTCTTCGTAAAAGCAAGGCGGGGCAACAAAAAATAAAGAGTGCCCGCTGCCGGACGACACCAGCCAAGCACAGCAACGCCCGGCAAATCAAGGCGCTGAAACTTTGATGGAGGGGCGGGGGACCTTGTTCCCTCCTGGCGCGCTTCCCCCATCCTCTCCCCCCCCCTCCCCCCGCCCACAGCAAGCACGTCAAACTTAAAGGGGTAATTGTGGGAGCAAGTGGCCAACACTCGCCTTCCCTCCCTCCCTCCCTGCTTCCCTCTCCTGGCCAGCACTTTACGCCACACGAAGCACCCATGGAACTGTCCTCGCCTGACCGTAAACAAGCACTAGGAATCCACGCAGCTACCCGGCGGACCCGAAGGAACGCAGTACACCTTACAGCAAAACGCCAGGCACACTTTTCCTACATGGGCTGACCTCTAGAAGCAACGGAGTACGACCGTTGGGCATGGAATCCTGCCCCTCTAAACCAGGTCATCACATCCCTTTGGTTAGAGCACTGGGTGAATCGAGGGTCGAGTCATCCTGCTGACGGGTCGTACCGTTGTGCTCAAGGGTCGTAGCGTCGGTCTCAGTACATTAACAAAGCACTAAAAACGTTAATGACTAACCCTACAATGAGCTAACGAAAATGTACCACGGATACAAACAAACGATAGGCATAAAAAACGTTCACGGAGCGACGGAATAAAGAAAAACTTACTAAATTCCGATACTGTGACTTCACTGGCACCAAACTTCCTTACACTTAAAGAAAATGTGAGAAAACGCTTTCCGGGCGCTTTAGAAAGTTCATGAAGGCCTCCTCAACCCTTTCCAGCACGACTTCTGACCATAACGGTACGACCCTTGGGTACAATGGCTTGACCTTTGCAGGGGGTCAAGTCAATGATGGCCAGGTCAACATACCCAGAGGTCCTACCGTCGTGCCATCTAGTGACGTGGTGCTCCAGAGGTTAGCTAAACTAGGTTCCACATCCTGTACAACTGTCCTACAAACCTGTACCTACAAGCTGAGCCATCTATCTCTTCTCTAAATAACTTTAAACACAGAACATTGAAGAGAATTTTGGCGGAACGGTGATGTGACGTGACGTGACGTGATGAATAGTGTGAATCAGACTTTATAGTGTGTGGTAACCAAGGCGCAGCTGCGCCCAAACTCACACTATTCCTACATTTCAGGCCTGCCCTTGTACTGAAAAGAATCGCTTGAGCATAGCCGCTTACCAGTACTATCCCTCGACATGCATAAAAACCGAGTGAAGCAAATGTATGAATCACAGAAAAGCCCAAACCTTTCACTATCTTCTGCAGGCGACATTTTTCCTCTTTTTGTGTTGAAAGGAACTCTTCGTCAGTCCACTGTGCGTTTACTTTCCCTACCAACATACGCAGCGGGAAAGGTACGAAACGGTACGCTAAAATCACGGTCGACTCCAGCCGACCACCTTAATATGAAAGAGATAATCCCTGGTTTCAGTCTCACCAGCATTATTAAATCAGACGTACCCAAACCAACGCTCTACACAAACTTCATGATACTAACACATCTAATATTTTCGTTCTAGTGATGAGAGAGAGAGAGAGAGAGAGAGAGAGAGAGAGAGAGAGATCTGTTTTGTAACTGGTTACCATAACCATTTCCTTAGATTTGCTTTTAGTGCACGAGTGAGTGAAATCATGTTCAATACAGTATGAATGCGACAGTGCAATGTCTTCAGCCAATGACGAACACCTGACTGGATATTAAAGAGACCACTTCGTGGATCCTGGGACCCATGAGAACCATCACCTGGCCTCCCAGACCAATGAACACAGTGATGCCACCGGGAAGGGAACAATTACATCCTGAAGTCACTCCTGACGCTAATCAATACACAGGTAGGTGACTTCGCCCATACTCCTACTCTGATACTGTGTGTGTGTGTGTGTGTGTGTGTGTGTGTGTGTGTCTGTGTGTATAAAATGAACTACTGAGAAATATTTCCTGAACTAATGCAAATGCATGATGTACGCCCCACCAAGGAGATGATGGGGAATACCTGATGCAGAGAAACAAACCCATTCAGTCTCTGGCCATAGTTATAAATTCCAATTCTCTTCTTCAGCGCCTCGCGCACTAAATCCGGCGTGTAACCGAACCAACCGCCTTAAATGTTTGCGTCCATTTCTCACGCTCTCCTGCCACCGCCGAAAATCGGAGACAAACGTTATCACTCCACGGAGCCCGTTTCCATTGGCGCCGCCGCGGGAAAAGCCTATACCTAGAGTACTTGGCAACGTTCGGCCGATACGTTTACTTGCTGGCGAACACTACCCTCACCGCACGCGAATACCGTCCATGCGTGCGGGAGAAAAGAGCGGAGACTGCGCCGCCCGGCCGTAGTATCATAACGAACCCTATCATCCGCGTTAAGAGGCGTCGGCTAAACGCGCCGAGAGGAGCCTTCCACAAATTAGAGAAGTGAGGAGGACGATTTCTTTGCACGATCTCACGCCCAGACCCAATTATACGGAGGGGAGGGAGGAGCGTGGGTGATGGAGAGGATGGAGGAGGAGGAGGAGGCAGTGGGCCAAGGCAAGAGAAATTTAAACAGCAAGTGTGTGTGTGTGTGTGTGTGTGTGTGTGTGTGTGTTTAGACTAAACAGGACTAGCGCGTAGTGCTCACCACATACCCAAGCTTCATTTATACATTTTTCGTCCTTGTTCCACGTAAGGTTTCCTTTATTCACCTGGACGTACGTTAAGCAATGCTTCCATCTGTCTCTCTGGGGGCTCCCATACACAAGCTCTTGTTTGGTTACCAGTACTGGTAGTAGTCGAAAACATTATATGGTAGACATGATGGCCCTACTTCCACTCCGTTGTGATGTTCTCAGTTCGATCACGTTGTATTCAATATGCCGTCACGTCTATACAATCCCATATCTTCCATATTTTGTTTCTTGGATATAGAGTTCGGAGTCTCTGAAAACCTCTCATGATAATTCGCAAAATTCTCCTCCCTCAATTTTGTACGCGAGTGTTTCTAAATTATATCTAATCCGAATTCAGTATTCGATTTTACTTTTTAAAATCTCTAAACGGGACGTTATCATCATCATCATCATCAATTTTCCAACCCCTCGCGATGAAAGCTCTCATTATCACCCCGCTCGTTATATACTCGACTCCCGACTGAAATTCCGTCATTTCTTGGTCTAGCAAGTTCCAGCTCTTCACTTTAAAATTCACTGCTGGGGTCTTTTCGCTCTTTGTCTTCATCAATCTGCTTTGCTATTATTCGCCTCTTGCAGGTGACACCGCTGCCCTGCCCGACGTTAAAAGAGACGAAATATGAGAGAGAGAGAGAGAGAGAGAGAGAGAGAGAGAGAGAGAGAGAGAGAGAGAGAGAGAGAGAGGGGGGGGGAGAGAG
>JAYMFT010402424.1:0-18813 GCA_038088735.1 Panulirus argus | reverse complement strand
TATATATATATATATATCGGTGAAACCACCGGTGCGTGTAACTAGCACAGAAATTAGAGAAAATATGTAAATTGTGTCACTGAAGAACCGGGCCCAGCTCATGGAATCTCAACGATGCCAGGTCGGGGAAGTAATTACAGACACAAAATAATAATGTATTAACTCCTTGAGAACCTCGGTTCGATCCTTGCATAAAATAGCGTCACCTATGACCCGACCTGTAAAGGTCAAGCCAAAGATCACGCCATTATAAACAAGGGTTGTGCTACCCTGCACATGAGGTTAACACAAATTCTATGACTAGATATTCTAGGTGGAGCTCCATTGGGAACACTGCGAATATTTTTTTTAATGTGAAACTTTCCCAGATCATGATCTGTAGCTTGCAATGAAAAGAAGACGATAGCAACAAGAAACTAATGTGATGCAATCTAGAAAATTGTAGGGTTAAGTTAATAATAAGCAGTAAATATCCAGTCCACCGAGTTTATCATCAACTGTCGAGGGGAGGAATGTCGGAAAGATTGTGCTAAGATTTACAGCATTAAGCCCAGCACACTGTCCTGAAATTTAATGAGAATATGTTTAGAATTTTCATAACTGAAAGGGACCAAAAATGTGCTGAAATTTGCAGAGCGTGAGCAGTGAATAAGAGTGCTTAGTAATGCACATTTGGTTGAAAAATGAGTATTATGCTATTGACAGCCAGGATGTATACAGACAGAATCCGAATGTTCTACCTTCACCGACATTCTGAAGCCTTGTCCCCTTCCAAAGGTGCCTCATCATTTGCTCCGGTGACCGACTAGCTTGCTGTCTCTCTATCACAGTGTAACCTTTAGGGCATATACGCCGTTGTAAGACAAGGGTCCGTGCCAGGCTTGGACCTGACGAACCTAGCTTCAACAAAGTGTGTTTCTATCCCTCGGCAATAACGCGAAATTCTTTAAAATGTTTCCAAAATTCATAGTCGGAGATACGGAAGCTGGTTCCTGCGGCGCTAAAACACTCTTGGCCATAATATAAGTTGGTAAGTTCTTGGTAAATGTGAGGTTCATGGGCGCAAGTTTGTTTCTTAACTGCTTAGAGTTCAAAGACTTACTTGAGCTAAAGCCGACACAGCCGACCTCTTCGTTGTGACACTAAACAAAGAAATTGATATCATTATCGTGAAAATAGATCACAATATCAACTTGCGCCCTTAGGTTACACTTTTTTGTACCCAACTCTTTTACTGTCCAAGTTATAATTTTACTCTAAGTGGCCAAACTTCTAAGACAATCAGAATTCCTTATATAAACAAGGTCGTCGAGCTATTTCGAAGATTTCAGACCACTCTTTGCCCAAGAGTCTGTGATGAGTCGCGGTGTTCAGAGCCTGATGCGAGTTAGCCAGGGTTGTGAAGGACAAGGAACTGCTGCTGTGACTGGTCGAGCCTGTGGGAAGCAACCTTTGTGCCGTAAAACCTGTCTCATTTCTCTTGATGTCTTGAGTCCCTGTCCGGAACAGTCTCGAGCCACTGTCTTGAAGTCTCGGGGCCTCTGTTTTATGAATCCTTCAGTTGCTGTGAATAAACGATTGAAAATTACTGAATTAAAATTCAAGCAATTAGAGCAGTGAAAGTTTTAGAATAAAACGGGGAAAAGAAGTAGGAAGAAAAAGGGAAAGATGTGAATGGGCATGAAAAAAAGAACTATCCAAATTTCTGCGAAATTATAGATGGCCCCAGATTATTCTGAAACAACAAACTTCAGCTCGATACCCAATACCACCAGCAGCGCCACCTACACTGTACCATCCGAGACTAACCAGAGTACCATTGTTTGCAGCGAGACGGTGCAGCAGGCCAACGAGTGGCTCAGCCGACACGAGGGGTACCAAGTGGTGGCCTGTGAGAGCCTGCCCTGCACCGTGGCCGGCCTGCAGACCTACCTGCCGGACTCATGGCCCAACACCACACACCTCAGGTTAGCTCTCTCTCTCTCTCTCTCTATCTATCTATCTATCTATCTATCTATCTATCTATCTATCTAATCTATCTATCTGTCTATCTCTGGAGGTTGGGGAGAGAGCCTTTGCTTTGTTATCATTCTCCTTATTGCTTTGAAGGGGACTGCGTCTTTTTCAAGTACTGTTAAGACCAGACCACCTCGCTTGGACTTTGGGTCCATGTGACCTGTGTATTTATGTAACTAAATGTAACTCTCTCTCTCTCGTGCGAATATCCTATTTTCTTTAGAAAATTATCAACCATTTGCCGTTATTAAAGTATATCATGTCATTAACCATAATTATGTTAAGCATTTATCCAATTATATTATATAACCCGTAAGAGCCATAATTACACTCTTACGCTGCGATAAGGACTCATCCAAATTGCCTGTCTTTGTGTTATTTGTCATCCAATACAAAAAGTATTACTTAATTTAAATGTTTTATTCTGAGGTCTAACGTTATAGTAAGTGAAGTCTGTCAGCCTTAATATAATTGAACTTTTTTTTTCCTTGAGTACGACAGTATGACCCTAATGTATGTTTGCCTGGCCTTTGATCAGAACCTCAGAAGGTCAGGTCAAAGGCCAGGTCATCATACCCACACCGACTTGCTCAATGGTCGTAACGTCGTGGTCAGTGGCTCATCTCTGGGACGTGGCTAGGAAAGAAAACAGTAGATTTTGACATCCAGGTTGCCCTTTCTTAATCCCTGCTATGTTCTTCTGTTCCACTTTGTATTTTGCTTTGTATCACCGTTCCTCTCTGTAACGTCTGTTGTCTTGCTCTGTGATCATATCCCTCTCTATAACAGTGTACTGCTATGTAATGTCACGTTCTGTAACTACGTACTCCAATGCAATTATGTCACGCTCTGTAACTGTGTAATGCCATATAATCTTTTGACCCTCTGTAACATTGATTATATTTTAGTCTGTTTGCAGACGGAGCGTGTGTATTGCCCTCAGTTTATAAGAAGTGTGTGTAAAATGCGCGTGTGTGGGTGGGTGTGTGTGTGTGATTAGTTTTCGACGGAATGAAGTTTTACACTCGTGTGTATATGTGTGTGTGTGTGTGTGTGCTCACGAGCAACAGATATAGTGTTACCTGTTCGTGTCCTTGTGTGCATGTCCGTGTATTTATATACGTGGATCATCCTATACCCGGTCGATGTTTAAGGTCACATGTACGACGACGTGAGCGTCGGTGATGGTGTTTAATTAATGTGAGATGGAAGACCAGTATGTGTATTTAACGAAGGATAAGGTCAAGGCTCTTGGTGAAGCTGCACAGTTGAACAACATGGACACGTGAAGAGTCCCGGATAGGTTTCAATCTGCGGCATATATATGCCAAAAAATATGGATCTGTTTCTTGTTCTAGAGGGCAAGGCAACTCCAGTAGCCGGCAACTGAGGCCGGAGTAATTATATTGTCTCTTTGTGTTCATCACTACCCCAGGCTGGGGCTATAACGTATACTGACCTCCCACACACACACACACACACACACACACACACACACACAACGTTAGAGACAAGGAATGATAGAGGTCAACGAAAATTTTAACACTTCTTCCTGGTATTTATCAAAATCATGTGTAACTGCATATAGTTTGCTAGACGTATGCCTTGTTTCGAAACGATTGCAACTAAAGCTATATGGGGCAGATGGTACAATAAAGGAATGGGTCACGGATGTCTGCTGGATGCGATGGTATCTCGGGGACAGGGGATGAAAGGGTCATTGGCCCTATTGTGTGTGTTTGTGTGTGTGTGTAGCGGGAAGGGGTGCGTGAGTCCAGCATGTATACGGCATGAGCTCATGGCAGGCTTAGTGGCTAATAGCAACACATGACCATCCCCCTGTGGCAGGGCTCTTCGGGTGTGGTTACGGGGCCCCCAGCATGGCGAATCCCGCCAGGGGTCCAGCCGTTTCCTCCTCAGCTACCGGGACTTCACGCCCCACCTGGACCGGAAGAACCTCTTCAGTCGGGACTACGAGGATGTGAACGTCCTCCTGTTCCGCCTGAACGAGTACTTGGCACACCGCAACGCACCGGCCCGCGTTCTCTCGGTCCAGACACTGGTGAGTGTTTGTGTGAGTCCATCTCTGCCCTTTACGCTACACATCACATCATTGGTGACTCACAGACCTGCCCGCTCCAACTTCTCTTAAGTTATTTAGATATCCACAGTAACGTCGTGAGACCTAACTAACCTAATTTACTTCATCTGTCCTATTAGAATTTACTGCAGACTTAATATAACTTGCTCTATCTAATCTTAGCAGCCTCATCTAACTTCACAAATAGAACTTAACCTCATTTTACAAGCAGGAGTCAGCTATACCCCTTCGTCAAGCTTCCCCCACCAACCTTAACTCTAACCTCAGTGGTTCTCCTGGAGACCGACCAATCGCGGCGTCTGCATCTCCAGTGTGGGTACTATTGACTTTTAAGATAAAGGAAATTGTCTATGTTTTGATGTATGAAGCTCAATATACCATGAAAAAGATTACGAATATCCTGAATCGTTACTGTTTGTGACAATTGCCTGTGCACGGAAGCCTTGGTTTCTTGTATTATAAGGAGTATTTCTTGACAGGGCATTAACCTCCTACCAGTCAGTTTAACTCTTTATTACCATTGGAGACAAGTCTGTTAAACCCTCTCCTCCGATATTTGCGCGAAGGACGAGGTTCTCCCCTGTGTGATCATTTAGAGTGATGAGTTCGGTCCGCCTCACAACGCAATACATGGGACTCTTAACCTTGAGCATGGTGACGTGACCTTTACCCCGACCCTTAACGGTCAGGCCAAGGGCCACGTCATACCGTTGTGTGTTCAAGGGTCCTACTAATTCTACGCTCAAGGTGTCGCTCCTTTGTGAAGAGGTGTCGGACGATGGACATCAGGCGAGACCGAAATCACGCCTGTGTGAGCTTTTTTATGAGGTGGACGATCACTTTCCCCAACCCAGGGTAATGTGTTCCATTTCTCACCCTCCGCAGGACACCCCCATGAGTGGCCTTGTTGACATGGACGTCGACACAGAGAAGTCCGACCTTACCTTCTCCCAGCACGGATACACCAGGTACGTGTGGTCCCACTTGTATAATGATAACGATAATAATAACAATATTACAAAAAAAATAACGATAATAATTACGATAATGATAATTATGATGATAATAACAACCGCTTTATTGAACTGATTGCAACTAAAGACAGAAAATATACAAAGTACACAGAACATACTTGGGTGAGAGCTCTACAAATGTAGGGTTGTTAGATAGTCTTGACACAAACACATTTGAAGACTTGATATAAGTATTTTAATTAGTCAGTGATGATGTTTACAATGGTTGGGTCGGTGCTGGCCTTGTAGCGGTCTGTACGAGTTCGTGTGAGCTCGAAGTTGTATTGCCGAATTGCAACTTGGGCACAAGTGACCTCAGGTGGGAGGGAGAGTGTCTTAAGCACCTCTTCTTAAGGGGTTCTAGAAGGATGAGAGCGGGAGCTAAGAATTATCTAGAATGCACTTCTCTGCACCTTTCTTTTAAACCCTCTTGTGTGGTGGACAAGGAAGATCAAGAGGGCGAATCAAAGGCGAGTTTGGGAAGGGTAAAAGTTGTGTATATATGTTCCTGAGTGCAGGTTTAGGGAGTCCAATTGTACGTGTGTGTGTGTGTGTGTGTGTGCACCTGCATTACCGATATACTCACACACGCACTGACACCAACACACTTGCTGACACAACAGCACACTAACACATTGACACATTTACTGACACACCTGCCATCAGCTGTGGGTTGCACAACACTGGATCGATAGCTATACCTATCACCGTAAAAATCTGTTGGAATGACATTAATGAATAAGTAAGTAGATGAATGAACTGTGACACTACTTCCCTCTCGAATATGTAAAGATAAATTGCGCAGAATCACATGACTATTTATGTGGTAGAGGGAAACTGAGTTTTACGTTCGTGTTACTCCGTGTCTTAACCTTGTTTATGCATGTCAAGTCGTAATCTTGTGTTTACACATACGTACCCACGGGTTACGCGCGCTAGGTTACTGGGTTACAACGCTAACTACTTTACTGCGGAGTTTCCTGCGTTGGTGTCCTTCTTTTTGGACCTTTGTGTTGGTGTACTTGGGTTTAGCTCCTTTGGAGTGCTTCTTTTTGTATCGTTTCATAAGAGTCTTGCCCTTGGATCTCCGTGATGATGTCCTTGTGATGGGATCATAATTTTCGAGTCCCTGAGGGCCATGATTGGATGCGCTGACTCTCTACTGAATGTGAGACGTCAGGAGAAGCTGTTGGACGTGGCTTACTGACGGTCCTGTAGGGTGTTGGTCTAGCTAAGACAGACAGTCCCCATGAAAGAAGAGAGGGTCTTTGTAAATAAGAGCTTGATGTACCTCCGTTGAGGAGAATCCACCAAGCTCAGGGGAGGATACACTAATTCCGATTTAGAAAGGAACCTTTTTATCATCAGCAGCTTATTGTCCTTGCTGACAAGGGTTCCCCAGCACCAGAGGGAGATACTGTGCCTGTGTTATAGATCAGTGAAGCTTCTGTAGTCAACAGCTTTGATGTATCTGCTCAGTTACATCAAGTCCTAGACACTTAAAGACGACAGATTAGCTCCAGTGTAGAAAACTGTAGACAATATTTAACAGCTTGGTGTACGTGCTGAGGAAGGACCCCTCGAAATCACCAAAGGAGAGACTATCTCATAGTCAACAGTAGGCTCTATAATCAGCTGGCTAATGTGACCACTCGAAGGAGATCGTGAAGGTCATAAACAGGTCAGAGGAGGACGGATCGGCAGCATGATACGGGGGAGAGGCTTTTTTTAATAATAAATCGCGGCCTCCCTCCGTTTGTGTGTGGAACCGCTCAATACTTCTATATTTCATGCACCACCGCTCCGTTCATTTTCGTTCTGACGGACGTATGTGACCCGTGGGGTTGTCAAGCCTTTGTGACTGCTGGAGTTACAGCCCCCTCCTCCCCCACACACCTGTTTTGCTGTGGTTGTAACAGCCTCACCCCTGCTTTGCTGGGGTTGTTACAGCCTTACCCATCCTTTGCTGTGGTTATGAAAGCCCACCCCTGTTGTGCTGTGGTTGTTATGGACTCGGCCCTGCTACTCTGTACTTATATACGGCTTTAAACCGCTGTATCGTCATTATAGCAGCTTCTTCCCCTGCTGTACTGTGGTTATTATGACCCTACACCTAATGTGCTGTAGTTATTACAGCCTCTCCCTTGCTGCGTTATGGTTATAACAGCTTTGCACTTGTTCCGTTGTGGTTGGTTCAGCTGTGCTATGGTTTTCACGATCTTACGTCTGCTGTGCTGCGGTTATGACAGCCTTTCCCCTGCTGCGTTGAGGATGTTACAGCCTCACCCTCGCTGTGCTGTGTTGTTACGACTTGTATCTCGTTTCGCTGTGCTTGCTACGTTATCGTATTAATGGTCCGTCTGTAAATTGTGTCCACTCTCTGTCCATAACTGGTGCGTACTATCCGTCCGTACTTGGTATCCACCGCCCGTATACACGTATGTCCGTAGGTCTGTCCTTACCTGGCATCGGTTGCCTGTCCTTGACACCCTCCACAGACCTTGCTTTAAGCTCGCTCATCAAATTTTCACGAGCCTGCTGGAAGTGCAGACCATGACCTGATTATGGCCAATAAAGAGCAGCAAAACACACACACACACACACACACACACACACACACATTCCGTGTCCTAAACTTAAAGACGTTTCATTTAACCATTATTTGTTGTGGGTCAGGTACTGTCGGTCTCTACGGGTCTTCCTGGTGACGCAGTACCACGTGAGGTCACAGCTGGACCCAGGTCGTCGCCAGCAGCCAGCCCTGACCGTAGAACTCATGGACTTCATCCCAAAGGTCAAGTCCGAGAGGTCACCCAGGTGAGTTTCACATGTGGGTACCACCCATTCCTACAAGTACAGGGAGGGGGAGTTTTACCCACGTAGGGCCTCATCTCATGAACTTTCTTTCCAATTATACCTTTCTATACTGTCAGCAGTCACAGTCACATCACTCAACTTATTCTGTTCATCCGGTGTTCTGATACCATAAAAGTACGAGAGCTTCGTTATATATTTTCTCTAACACTTTATATCCTCTCTAACGCTTTATATCCTCTCTAACGCTTTATGTCTTCTCTAACGCTTTATGTCTTTTCTAGTGCCTTATATCTTCTCTAACGCCTTATGTCTTCTCTAACGCTTTATATCTTCTCTAACGCCTTGTCTTCTCGAACGCTTTATATCTTCTCTAACGCCATATGTCGTCTCTAACGCGTCTAGTTGAGACTTTTTTTTATGGCCTCGGTTCGTTCTGTTTCTGCCTCTTTCGAAGAATGGTCTCTTCAGACATCATCACATTGGTTTAGAAATTTAAAGGTTTTAAGTAACTCCTTACTCTTCTCTCTTCCATGGCGTGGTATTTGTGTGTGTGTGTGTGTGTGTGATTACTATTTGTGTGTGTAGCGGAAAGTTTTACACTCGTGTTGCCCCGGCGCTTAACTTGTGTATATATTTCGTGTCTTGACTCCTTTTGTGTATGCACACGTACACACACACACACACACACACACACCGGGAGAAGTGGGTTGGGTCGAGTGAGACAGCAGATAGGGAGAACCCAGACAATCTATGTGTGGGCACGTTCCCGGGGTAACATTAGGGACAGCACCCAGGGTGTTCCACCTGTCATGCTGCCACAGGGGAGACAACCAGGGTGTTCTACCTGTCATGCTACCACAGGAGAGACAACCAGAGTGTTCCACCTTTCATGCTGCCACAGGAGAGGCAACCAGGGTGTTCCACCTGTCATAATGCCACAGGGGAGGCAACCAGGGTGCTCCACCTGTCATGCTGCCACGGGAGAGACAACCAGGGTGCTCCACCTGTCATGCTGCCACGGGGGAGGCAACCAGGGTGTTCCACCTGTTATGCTGGCACAGGGGAGACAACCAGGGTGTCCCACCTGTCATGCTGCCACAGGGGAGGCAACCAGGTTATCACTGCTGAAATGCTGCCACAGGGGAGGCAACCAGGTTATCACTGCTGAAATGCTGCCACAGGGGAGGCAACCAGGTTGTTTCATCAGTCATAATACTACAGAAGCAGCGCCCAGGGTATTCCACTGTCATGAGTACGTGAGATGTTTGACAGAAGATTGATTTTTTCGTAACACTTAACAATTTGATGCATAAAGTATGTACTTAGAACAAGATTTTACTTTGGCGCTTAGTTGCAAACTTATCATAAATGTCAAACACCAACGAAACCATTTCTGTGTATGATACTGACTAACTGTGTTGTGTTGGTTGTGACAGCGGCGAGGAGACGCAGCTGGAGGTGATGGAGCGAGCCCTTCGCTGGTGTCAGGCCTCCCGTGGCCACACCGTCCTTAACATGCAGGTGGGTTACCTACCTCCAGGCCACAGCCGGGCCACCATATACACTCACCCAAGTCTTGGTCATGGTTAGCCAGGCCCCACACCCCATCCTTTCATTTTCTCTCAATGTGTCTTTTACATCGTCTGTCGTCTCATGCAGTGTTGATTTGGTGCACGTAATTTCATTTATTATTATCATTATTATTATTATTATTATTATTATTATTATTATTATTATTATTATATTATTATTGATATTATTATTATCATCATCATCATCATTATTGCCCCCTTCATCCCAGGTGCTTCCTGCCAAGACTGGACGGGCCACTATCGCCTCCACATGGCTTCTGGAGAGTCCTGGACACAACCCAAACAAATTCACCTCCTTCGTCCGCCTGGCATACACCACGAGTGAGGCAGCAGCAAGTATCGAGAGCCCTGTAAGCTCCATAAGCACCAGGGAACACCTGGAGAACGCCAACCCTGAGACTCGCAGTGGTCGTAGCACACCAGTCGCTTACGACCTCAGCACCCAAGTGAGTGTGTTGAGTGGGGCAAGTGGCAGTGGCGTGGACACCCCGCCCAGGAGGACCCTTCCTCCTCTAAGGCACAAGGCACATGAGGGCTGGGACGACGATGTCCTACTCAAGAGTGGGAAGGACTCGAAAGATCCCTCCATAAATGTCGAAGGTGAGCTTTACAGTGATGTGATCTGTTTGTATCTTGTACATACCGTGCCACAGGAGGCGATTTTTGAGGACATGTGTATTGCTGGACTGGTTCCCAGTGGTCGTGGTGGTGTCCACTGGAGTAATGATGAAAGACAAATGGGGCGACCTTTGTGAATGGGTCTGAATTGCTCCTGGGACGTCAGCACTGCGAATGTATCTCACAGAACACATCAGTGGGGGAACACACAGTTTTCCTTTTTCATGTATGACCATTGCTTTTCTGTTAGACGTTTCGTAAATTTTATGATGCTAGTGTTCAAGAGGGTCACCATAGCGCTGTCTTTCATCAGTATTTCGCATTGTTTTTCGTTTTTACTGTCGTAGCAAAATTTATAACCTTTGATTAAGAATTTTAAAAACAGTGCAGAATGACTTTTGTGTAACTTGACAATCTTGACAGCCTTACCTGATATTGACAAAAACATTTTTTTTATGCAACTTATGTCAACGGCTTTCTCCTCATCCAATAATCAACACATATCAGACTTCTGTTGATTAACCGAATCAAATGTAATATGTTAGTCGGTGATAGCCCTAGCAACTAAAGCAAGAGAACCTATGTTTTGTATCTGCACTGCCGCCACACTTTTTTGCCCATTTGCTGAACATCAATTTAGTTATCGAGTCATAACATCAAACAGTGTATTCTTGTCACTAACTGCACCGGAAAGGTTGGATTTCATAGTCGTATCCGGACCTTATAACTCGTTTCCTGACCTCTTCCTCACTTCATAACCTCATCTACTCCTGACCTCGTCCTCACTTTCTGACCTCATCACCCCTCATTTTCTAAAACCAACGTCCTGTCCTTATTTTCTCTTTGCTTTAGATGAAACTCACCGTCATATGAAAGTAAAACATCCATTCCACAAAAACAACCACTGAAATATACTGTTTAGGACCTGTTAACCTACCGTGTTTAGTTAATACAGCCACTTTAACTAACAGGCCACATACTAAGGTGTGGCAAAGCATAACAGGCACTTGACAAGAATGCATAAAGTTGTACGAATATTGGGTAAAATAAATCAGATTACAGAGATGGGCTGAAGATCCCATGTATTTGACACACGCACACGTTGTTAGTACCTCGATGACGCTACCCAACACAGAGGTCCTAACTTCAGTTTCACCCAGGGTCAGCGGGGGAGTAACATTTACGTAGACATTTAACTTGATGATGGTACTAGAGCGTGTTGCACGCGTGTTCCGCCAGAGGTGACGAGTCTGCCTGGGGTTATCAGCGTGGCGTCGGCAGCGCGGCCGCTAGCGCCTACACTCCACGGCCTTCACTGCAAGACCTTTGTGCCCCGACTAGTGTCCTCAGGTGAGGTACATTTGCCCTTTTACTGAGTTACAGTTTTCATTTACATAAATATGTAGGCGAGTCAACGAACGAACAGCCGTGAAGACGTAAGATAGTTGATGAATAATGTATATTCTTATGTCATTCTATTAGGTTAAAAGTTGCGTACAGTTTATAATGATTCTTGAGACTGAATATTTTCTTGGAAAATCTGGAGTATATCTTAAATTCAGCCATGCATACAGTCGCCACGGGAATATTTGATGATACAGCCAGAGGTGAAATTACTTTCTTGCTGTCTCATGGTCGCCTGCTGGTGGGGTCACACGCTCACGGAAGTCAGTATTTTGCTCGTTCTTGCCTCTCCATTTTAAATACTCTTTCGTAACTAATATTTTCATTTAGTAGCTTAGATTTTTTTTTTTTAACAAGTTTTGATGTAATAGTAACTATTATTTGATCACAGTAGTCTGTGAGACTAGACATAGGTCAGCAAAGCAGTGTTGATTGATCATGTTACTTTCTGAGTGCGTGTGGCAGACGTGTTGAGCTTGGGGCTGTGAAGGTTGTTGTTCAGGTGAGATTATTCTGCCAGCAGGCGGGGCGTGTGGCCGGGAGGAGTGGGAGCCGTTCTCACAGACTGTGGGACGCCTCAGGGCTTGGTTGGAAGCCTCCCAGGGCACCCTCCTCACCCTCCACACCCACTACGTCTACACCTCAGGTAACGCACGTTATACTGCCCTCCAGGACCACACTTCAGGCAATACATGTTATACAACCCCTCAGTCCACTCCTTAACTAACGCATACACCCACCATGTCTACTACACCTTAGGCAACAAATGCTATACACTCACCACGTCTACACTTCCTGATACCACAAACTACACCCATCTTCATACATCCGGACACTCAACATCAAATCTTTCAAAGGATATATTTTGCTTAGTGTATAGCTAAAAGAAGTTATATTTTGCTGAGAAATATAGTATAGAACTCATTTATCTCGACCTTTGGTAGTTATAGAAATAAACCAATGTAATAAAGACCTCACGTTTAACAAAGAAAATATAATTGATAGTAATCGAACAGCTTAATGGATGTATAATGTATGATAGATAGTAAGAAACACGAGTAAAATTCTGTATTTTCCCTTAGGAGGTAAGGGCGTGGAGGGTCTGAAGACACAGTGGGGGAGGTTCCTGCCTGGCAGGGGACAGATGGCCATCGTGCAGGTGGTGGTAGAGGGTGGGCGCTCCCCTACCGCCTGCCCCTCCACCCCGACACCCACCCCAACCACCTGCGTCCTCCTCTAGATGGTCAACAGCGCCACCTGGTGTATGAAGACGATATAGTGACTGTGGGTGGACCTTATCTCAGGACCCAGCTGGTGTAGTGACCTCAAGCGGACCACATCTCGGGACCCAGCTGGTGTGGTAACTACAGGTGGACCACAAACTAGGATCCAGCTAGTACAGTGACCATAGGTGAACCTCAAACTAAGACCCAGCTGGTGTGGACACCACAAGTAGACCACAAACTAGGACTCAGCTGGTGTGACCTCAGATATATCACATGCTTTCTGATGCTGCCATGAAGAATACTACTTCGAACAGCAGACGTCCTTTCAGAGTATTTCGGTCATTGTACAACCCTAACATTTCTACAGTTCAGAGTAGGGAGGGTCATGTATAAGATATCAAAATTCTCTCATCATTACACTTCTCCTTCAGCAGTGTGGCAAATGTTTCTGCTCCAGAAAACCTATGAAAGATTACAAGTAATATTGCTATGTACATTTTTTTTTTAAATGAAAGTAATTCTACATGGTAAACACAGTTTTACCACAACCTAAACATAAGATGCAATACATCTCTAGTGTTGATGTCCCTGTCTAGTAACAGTATCTTAAAATTTTACAGACTTCCACACTGTGAAAGTGATCATGCTGGAAACATTTTTGTGACAAGTATCCGTAAGTGGGCTTTTGAGGTATGTTAGTGACATGATAACCGGATGAAGCCCGAAGGTAAGAGCGTTTTGTCCAGTCCAGCCAACAGTTACCATGGCGGTTGGCTCTGCCACTGCTAGGGTGGTCTGCAACATCCTATTTGAACTCTCGATCACTCTTGCTTAGTTAAAAATGTCCACTTTCTTATACTATATATGTTAAAGATTACTAAGCAATGTCAATTTTTTTTTCTTTTTTACGTTCGCTGAGACGGCGCGGCCAACTGAGGCCCTAATCAAGGCCATCTCATTAATGGGGTATTTTTTTTTCGTCTGTTTCCTGGCGCTACCTCGCTGACGCGGGAAACAGCGATCAAGTATAATAAATAAAAATAAAATCCCTGGAGATAGGGGAAAAAGAATACTTCCCATGTATTCCCTGCAAGTTGTAAACGGCAACTAAAAGGGAAGTGAGTGGGGGGCTGGAAATCTGCCCCTCCTGCTTTTACTTTTCTAAAAGAAGGAACAGACAAGGGGGCCAAGTGAGGATTTTCCCTCAACGGCTCAGTCTTCTGTTCTTATTGCTACCTCGCTAACATGGGAAATGGCGAATATGTATAAAAGAAAAGAATAGAAGAGAAATAATGCACCTTTCACACTAAAATTCAGTGCAAGGGAGATTGCTGGCAAATGAAGGCCTGTAGCTGCATCATAAATGGAGAAATGCCAATTGTGCATGCCCAGCTATGACTGATGGAGGATGGTCAACAATCAACATTCCCTCAGTCACTGAGAGACTTTACCTAGCACCATTCTTCCAGTCCCAAGGGAGACAAATTTTCCCTACTCCAATGTGAAGTGCAACTGTGAGCTGTCACTGACTGCTTTGTCAGACCATGGGTCATATCCAAACACTTAATGCATTTAAACACATTTTTCACTGCTAAGAGATTATGGCCTAGTTATCATCTCCAATCTACTAATGGAAGCCAGTGGCATTAACCCTAATCCTTATCTAACTATATACCTCAGCCCACAATGCCAAATACCCATCACCATAAAGCACTACTCCACCATATGTTCTAAGTGCACTCATTGCTATCATCTCTGCTGCAAACAACTGTTATCCATTAAAGGTTACTTAAAATATATGAAAAGCAGCAACCACTTAGACTGTAACTCCCAAAACTACCTCACAAACCTCACCTTCAGCACAAAACATAAAGAATTCCAAGGCTACACTTAAATCAGTAGCAGGGAAAGGGTGGACTCCTTTGGAGTTAAAAGTTCTCCAAATAGACTGTATTCTTCATTGTCTGAAGATGACACAAGTTTGCCAAGTTTATCTATCACCTATGGCATAACCAAATATAGGAGGAGTCTGACAATGCCACATGAAGGTTTATATTACATTATTTTATTATACTTGATAGCTGTTTCCCACATCAGTGAGGTAGCGCCAGGAAACAGACGAAGAAAGACCCATCCCCCCACATACACACATACATACATACAAGCACATATATGCACAGTACATATATATATACATACCAACATATACATATATACATACATACACATACACATGCATATACACATGTACATATTCACACTTGCTTGCCTCCATCCACTCCTGATGCCACCCCGCCCCACGAGAATTAGCATTGCCACCCCCCGCATCGGCGAGGTAGCGCCAGGTGACAGGTGAAACGGCCACATTCGCTCACACTCCCTGGGGATAGGGGACAAAGAATTCTTCACACATACCCCCAGTGAGTCGTAAAAGGCGAATAAAAGGGGTGGGAGCAGGGGGGAAGGAAATCTTCCCCTCCTATTTTTTGCTTTTCCAAAAGAAGGAACAGAGAGGGGGGGCGGTGAGGATTTTCCCTCTGAAGGCTCAATCCTCTTTTCTTAGCACTACCTCGCTAACATGGGAAATGGCAAATATGCATGAAAAAAATAATAACCTAACAACATTGGACTGCCAGTGACGATCCTAAAAAAAAAACTATGAAAACTTAATAACTTGGTTCCCTTTATAACTTTCAAAATGGAAGAAGACAGTAATTCATGGCCCTTTTTAGACATTTTGATAATAAGATCATATGGGGGTTAGGTTCAAAATTTATGGGAAACCTACTCAAGTAAATGCATTTAATCATCATTTCCTAAACCATCACGATTCTGTAAAAATTTCTACTTTTACTGCAAGCCTGAATTCTTAAACGAAGAAACTGATGATATTTATGATATTTCACAAAAACTTAAGTTATCCAAAGAATGTTATTGACAAATTCATACATAGAAGCAAGGAAGACCAATTTCAATAAAACGGAAGACAAATTCAAAGACAAATTCACAACAAAAATGCTTTAGTTGTACCCTAGCATAAGGAATGTTCATTTCTAACTTGTATTTTGAAACAACTTAACATTAATGTTGTTTTCAAATACAAAAACACCATGTGGAATTCCTTAATAAGAAGAGCCTACCATCTAATGAAAAATCTGGCATCTATTCTGTTCCATGTGAAGTCTGTTATAAGAAATATATTGGCCAAATGGGTAAATCTTAAAATGAGTGGATTCAACAGCATAAATAGTCTGTAAAGATAGCCTTGGAATTAAATACAATATTCAAACATAGGAGGTTATTTACATCCAATAAATTGGGAGGTAAAAATTGTTTACCTTTGTGTGTCACTTCCAAAAAAAGCATATTGTTGAATCCTCTCTTATCAGAGATACCAGCAATATAAACATAAATAAAGGAATGTATAAATCTATCATCTTAATGAAATCTCTGCTGAAATAAGGCAAAATTTAGAAAGTAATAGCTGAACTGACATCCTGTGCCAGGTAGAAGAACAAGTCACTTGACTGTTCTGATCAACCTTTCCATGTTTCTCAGATCAACTGTTCCTTGTTTTCTCAACTGTGGTAATGTCTGGTTTTGTATATATTCTCTTGTTCATGTTGATTCTGTTTCCCTGAAAAAGGCTAGAAATATAGTCTAAAGTTTGGTGCTTCTGTGTATATATTTCTAGTGAGTTTATTAATATTACAGAAGAGAGCCAAATAGTGTTATTCTGTCAACAGAAGACAACTACAGTAACATCAGAATTTTAAACAGAAGGAAAGGTCATATAATAAAAGCTGTCTGAGATGCTTTTGGCTATAGATAACAAAAGACCTATCAGTGGATGAATTGGACAGATATTCACTTTCCCTAGACTAAGGAATGATTTACCCACGGATAACTTGTTTACATTTGTTTGAAGCAGAAATTAATGCTTTACACCAGCTCAAGGCCAACTGAATAGTTAATCAAAATTTACTATACATTCTTACAATAATTTAATCAAATATCCTCTAAAGTATTTCATTATAACAACAAGAGAATTTACTTACCGTTTGCTATGCTCTGCTTCAGGTTTTGTTTCTTGATTGGCATTCTGATAATGAGGAAAATTTTGGTTATAATAGTGCATCTTCTGATGTCTTCCATCTTTATAACTGCCTTGGTACTGGTGTTCACCTTGCAAATGACTATTACCATAGTAATTGTTAGAGTAAACATATCCTTGGTTGTTGTTATTAACTTGCTTACTATTTTGTTGGGTTTCACTGTTTCCATTTCTAAGATGCTGATGTTCATGGTTCTGCTTTCCAGACCTCTGAAACTCACTGTCATTAAATTCAGACCTCTGAAACTCACTGTCATTAAATTCATATCTTGTATCCCCAATGGTGCACTGATGGTTATGTGCTGTTCTATAGTAGTTGTGGCTATTAGCAGTTCTTTGGTCTGATACATTCTGTTGGGTGCACCTCTGACCTTGTGGTCTATCATCACATTTGTGTGAATGATCTCCAAAGCCACTAGCTTCCATATTCTGGCTGCTATCATGATTCTGTTGCCCCGGTACATTTAGGTATGTATCAGATTTTATGCTGCAGTTATTTTGTTCCCCCTCTGCCATCTGCCTGTTACTATTCTGGGCAATTGTCTCATAAAAGTCTTTACTCCTGTAGTTTCTCTTGGTGCACTTTTTTCTACCCATATTGTCCAGAGAAAAAGAAAATTGTATTCAAGAGACAGTCCTTTGGGTCTGAATACCTCAGATGCGTGACATTTACCTGAAATTTATTAAACAATGTCATGGAAGTCCCTGTATGTTCAGTGTATGTACATAATAGCTGTAAACTGTTTTATATTTTCCAGACACCAGACCTCAAATAGCATTATAAGGCGAAATTACTTCATTCAGTATGATCGGTACTATGATATACAAGCACCTACTGTCATGCTTATAAATTAGGGAGAAATTTTGATCCAAAACCTTAAAAAGCAAAAGGACATTCCCTTAACAAAATAAAAAAGTTTTGGAGAGCAGAAATGTTCTACATATGAAAGTAAAACTTCGGTCAAAACTTGAAAAGTCAAGTACTGTGACAAGTATACTGATGGTAGCAACAGGTTTGAATCATTGTCATCTTTTAATAGTGTCTTTGAAATTGACAGATGACCAAAAAAGTAAAGAAATGAAAACAGAAAATTATGAAGAAATAACTGATGAATCATGAACTGATATGAGGCCTGGTGTTAGACCTTACGAACAACCCTGAAACAAAGAAATTACAGTATGCACAAACATGAATTAAGAAAAAAAATTTGAACTTGTATGTCCATCAGCTGCCAGATGAACAAAGTGAATGTAATCTGCTTGATTCTAGTGGTGTTTTTGACACACTCACATTCAAATGCTCACAAGCAGTATAAATGGGAATCCTCCCCCCTTCAAGCACTCTGCAGTCAGCTCTCAGAACTACCACTATAGCACCTCTTACTCAGCACTATCTCCTCGATGAGGAGTACCCTGTCGAGCATAATCATGTTTCTGCTGCCACCTCCCCTCCTTACATCACTGCTTCACCTGGTTGAAAAAGGGGAGATACTCATGATGTGAATGGTCTCGAAAGAAAGAGAAGAGAGACACCTACTAATTCTTTTCAAAGCAGTGCAATGATTAAGCAGTGTCACTGTGTGTAAAGCTTTGTTTCAAGCTCTACCATAAATACATAGTGAAATGTATCTACATAAGTGATGCTGTGATCTTTATAGAGGTAGTGCCTCACTAGTAATGAATATGTATTTCACTTCCATAATTTTCTTATTTCATGGAGGTAATGCCATACTAGTAATAAATATCAATCTTACTTTCATAATTTTCTTTTTCATTAAGAGATGTAATTAATATATGAAGCCTAATAACAAATCGATTTCAGTTTATAAATGATTTCTTATATATATATATATATATATATATATATATATATATTTTTTTTTTTTTCATACATATTCTCCTTTTCCCGCGT
>JAYMFT010402423.1:0-34060 GCA_038088735.1 Panulirus argus | reverse complement strand
ATTTATATATATATATATATATATATATATATATATATATATATATATATATATATATATATATATATATTTGGAGTACCTGTTGGTGTGGTTGAATAGAGTTTATAATAATGTTCTTTGTCTTAACGTCACCTCACTGCTGGGAGTCTAGGAGATACGGCGGCTGGCTGGAGTGTTTGAAGTATTCGCCGTGCTTCCTGCAGGTGCTTAACGATTTTATATTTCACAGCACGAGGGTGAAATATATTACTGGCGTCCACAACTGAATTGCAGGCAGGCTTTGTCTTACGTTGGCTCCCATGGGCTGGAGATTTTGCCACAGAAATTTGTAAAGAGGATGTGGTTGGATTGGATATGGTTTACTGTACGGTGGTCATACGCTCTCTGAATTACGTGCCCTTTGCTGCGCTCATAGCCTAGCATAGCCTCAACCGCTTGATCGGGGGGGGGGATTTACTCGAAAGCCAGTTTGAGTCGGTCATATGTTAATACTTATTACTTTTTAAGTATAATTAAAAGGAAAGAAAGGACACAGCACCACGCGCGGGCACACTCAGATGGTTTGATATGATCTTTGAGCTACGGTCTTTGTTCCCATCCGCTCAGTTGTGCTACGCGTTGTGGAACTGAAGTTCTTGCCACAGTACCTCTCCTGTACCTGCCCAGTGGGTCGTGGGAGGCTGGTGAAGCAGGGTCCAAAACCAGCAACTCTCACTAACCTTAACCAGGAAGCTAAGTGACGGAAGTTGACAGGACTGTACGTGCTTCTCCCTAATATTATTCTCACGTGGGAAGTGAGAAAATATTCTCATACAAGATCAACATATGTTGACGTGATTAACCCCCACGGGTCAGTAAAGTTCTATACGTGCAAGGCGTGTTTAACCAACCTTTATTTACATTGTGAATCACACTTGCCATGGGGTTAAAGACACGAGGGTTTTAGTGGTGTGGTACAAGTTATTTTTGGATATTCCCAAACCCCCGGTGTGCAACCACGACGGTACGACCCTTGAACATAATTGTGTGATCTTTGAGCAAGACGGTACGATCCTTGAGCACGACGGTACGGTACTTGTAGGAAGGTACTGCTTTTGGGATGACGGACTGGCCTTATGACCTGACATGTAAGGGGCAGATTGAAGAACCAGGCCATCATATGTACCTTAGTATCGTACCGTCGTGCTCAAGCATCGTACCGTTGTGCTCAAGGGTTGCACCGTCGTGTTCAGTGTGGTTCAGATCTGCCTTCAGACCCCCGGATGTCTGGGTATGGTCACGGGTGCCATGGCGGTAATATTTTACGAAGTTTTTCCATCTAATTTGGAGGTTGAGTCGCTAAGTGCAGGGCCAGCCACGTCAGCTGCAGGGAGTACGCATCTCTCATCTCGTTGCCTGTTTTTGCCATGGGTGGATGTGTCACTGGAGCGGTTTGCTTGGCCGTGGCCTCGTAGGACCGAATATGTGGTTATTATGTCTTCACTTATCCTTCAGGAGGGTTTCCATCTTGCCCACGTAACACACACTACCCAGTTCTTGTGCCATCCCCGCTGTATCTTATCGGACCTTCTCTGTGACTCCACATTTGATAGGACCAGTCTATTGCAGCGCATTTCGGCATGAATCAAATGTAGTGAAAAAAAAAGTATCGATATACTTGCCTTACTTTACATTTTGAAACACACAATATTTGTCAGTGACAGTACACAAGATAGGAAAGCTATTGGGCACAATTGGAAGGGTGGAGAGACTCCCTTCTGTAGAATTACCCTAAGCAGTACCAACAATATCGAAACAATTAGAGTAAAAATACTCGTTTCGAATTCCATCGAACCCAATGGTAGAGTAAATCATTTTTGCTGACTGTACACAGCACAAAAGCGATCTTTATACCAGTGAACGACAGATTTTAGAATTATCGCCAGTTAGCGTTAAGAAATTGGTGTGCTCTCTTTGTTTTTCGTCCTTGTGTCATATCATGTCACTTTGAAAGTGTAAAGATCGTTTGTGTGCAATGTGTACATCTCACAGTCCGACCTGAAAGGCACTATTAACGCTGAACCAAAATATGTTTTGCTTTTCTCTCTCGATCGTTCTCGCGCGCTGTGATGGTGACAAGTTCGGCCTAATGAACCCCATTTGGTACACTCACCGTCTTGTCTTTTTGAAACCTCTTCTCATCTTAATGAATCTATTTTCCAGGGTTAGATTTCATTTGCCATTTATCTGACCACTTCTGTCATTGTGTAGATCACTTAGCAATATTTTTCAGAACCTTGTGTGTAATTACCTATGTGTATTGTACGAGAAGGGAGTTACACACTCGCGGGGCCTCATATCTTGGACTTTCTCCATCATTACACAGCTTTTGTTTTACTATAAAATCTTTCGAAAACTGTTCACTGTTCATTCCATAACAGTAGTTTAAAACCTTAAACGTTGTTGTCGAGTCGTTCCTTATTCTCTTCTCTTTCATGGTTGAAAAATCAGGGCCTCTCCAACCCTTAAAATGTAACTCATCTCTGATAATTTTCGCACCATCTTTGTTGCCCTCCTCTGAACCTTCTCTAACACATCTTTGGTGCTCCTTTAAGTGCGGTTGACCAAACTCGGGAGGCATAATCTAGTTTTGGCCAAATTCAGAATGTGAACAACTTGCCGAATATTTCCTTAAGCATAAACTTAAACGCTGTTCTGATATTTGCCAGCAGACTGTTTGTGTTTTGACATCGCTTGCTTCTCTGGCATACTCGTGAGAGAGAAATTAGTAAGCGCAAAATCATTCTGTTAAACAAAATTGCTGGATTGTTGTATGCGGCAAAGGCGTACATCATCGAGGGAGTTTTCGGGAGGATAAATGCCCGTTGCGCTATTATATTTTGGAATGAATGAGTCAATCTGTGGCAACTCTCCAGGTTAGAAGCATATGTCGGCGCCATGCCCTGTGCAGTGTTGAAGACTCGCACTACGGCCAAATAAAACACCCGACAGCCATTGCCTACGAGCCAGCTATTAAGGAGAGATAGTTTCACCATACTTTGAGGGGATTAACGTGCCGGTGGCTTCTGACAGCTTTTTCACAAAGTGGTTTTGCAAATATGGGACTTTTGAGCTCTTGTTTAATGGGTGCTTTTCATTCCTACTTTTGATCTTTTATAACTCGAGTTGGTACATAGTTTATTTTGTTCTCTGGTACATAAAAGTGCATGTGTGTGTGTGTGTGTGTGTGATTGCAATTGTGTTTTACGGGGAGTGTTTTATTCTCGTGTTGCCCTATCTTATGACCTTGTATATATGTACTGTGTCTTTACACTTGTGTGACTGTACACACACACACACACACACACACACACACACACACACACACACTCTTCAGTACCATCTTATCAAGAAACACACAAGGATGAGAGGCACTGATGCACCCATCATTGCTGGATATTATCTTCACACCATGAGTATTGAGAATATTATAAATGATACAGTAGTTGGAAGAATCGATCATTTAGACCTCAAGTTTGACTCTGTGGTACGTGAGGACATTAGAACGAGCAGAGATAAGAAATAATAAGAGATACGGTCCTGGACAGCGAACAGTGTTCCCTCGATAATCATAACGTCTTTCTCATATCCCGCCAGTACCTCTCTTGTCTATGACTCACCAGCTATTTACGTACGCGAGCTTTTCCTTATCTCTCTACAATTATCCGTAACATGTCCATAAATATCTGGACCCCAGGGGTGTGTGTGCCGCTGGTTGAGTCATCTCCAGAAATAGGCCACAACTTGGGAACAATTTCTTGGCCTAATTTTAGAAAGCCGGAGTTCAGGAGGAGGTGGGGGGGGGGGGAACTTAGGGTTATTGGTAGGGGGTTGTATGTGTAGGGGGTGTAGGGGGATGGGGATGGAGTGGTCGAGATGGAAGGGGAAGGGATGGAGTGGTGGAGAGCGGCTGGTGTTGGAGGGAGAGTTATGTAGGATGAGGGAGGATGACGGCACGGCACACAGTGTTGTCTCCAACGCTCCATCATTCATGGCCCAGCTACGTCATCTCCCTCAGTACCTGACACCGCCCGCCCCCCCCTCCCAAGTGCGGTAACTCCCTCCCAGGGCGAACCACCTTCGTTCTTGGGTCGACGACGACAGGACGACCCTGCTGGAACACGAGCGAACGACCCGTGGACATGGTGAACTGCCTTTCTGACCTAAGCATTTTGCACGGCCGTGTCGAAGGCCAGAGCGCCGTGGATGGCCAAGACTCGTACCACGGACCTTGAAGGCGCTGGTGAGGTCCAGATCTTGGGGAAAAAAAAAGTACGCGTCTTTTCCACCGACGTCTTTTCAGACATTTCCACAGTGGTGGGATGTCTCCTCTCCGTCTCGCATCAGCGACAGAGGGCCACCAAAGCTTTAACAGTGGCCACAGGTTTTGCTGTGGGCAGCGTCTAGCGGCCATAACTTCAGTATGTACCTCGGTACGTCTCCTTATGTCATTAACGGAGTCAGACACTTTGGACTGTAATGCCTATAGTGTTACCGTTTCCCATTATCATCCAGGTGGTAAATAGCACTGAAAAAAAAAAAGGTACGGAATTTGAAGACGAAAGAGAAAGAGGAGAGTAGGGCAGAAAGATGAGGAATGTAAAGATAAGCTGAGAAATAACGTACAGTAAACCAGTGCTACCAGGACGTATCGTAACACAAGCTTTCCTGGCTATACTGTCCGCACCAGGAGAATGGTGACACCTCCCCCTCAGCCCCCCCCCCATCAACAAGCCGGGGGGGGGGGTATATGACCTGCTGGTGAGGGGGAAGGGTGCCAGCGGGAGGGTGAGGAGGGGTGGCGGTGCCAAGGGTGTCAGGGAGGGCCAGGAGAAGGGTTGGCAGACACCCTCTACTTGTGTCTTGACGTCTGACAAACTGTGTTGTTTGTTGGTGGACGCCTCGGTCGCTCTGCCATGACACACTTCGTCGTAATACGGTCTTGTGTGGACGCACTCTACCGCGACACACTTTACCATGAAACTGTCTGCTACGACACACTCTAGCATGACACACTCTTTTGTTATATCACAATCTGCCGTAATTACTGTATGTCATTACTGTGTGTGTGTGTGTGTGTGTGTTACGGGAAGAGAGTCTTTCACTCGTGTTGGCCCCGTCTCTTAATCTCGTATGTATGTGCCTCTCCTGTGTACGTATGCACGCACACACACACACACACACACACACCCAGTCTAGGGGGTGAGATAAGCACCTGGGTCGGGTGCCGCGCGCAGGGTCGACAATATTAGACTTGTTTAGAGAATTGAATGTTGTGTCATCAAGTGACCCTATATTCTTTTTTATCTTCTGTGGTAGACAAAAATCAATGTTGTTTCCCCGTAACTAAGCCGTCTGAATTCTGTTACCAGATTGTTGGTAAGGGAGATGAATACGACGGGCATTGTAGGTCAACAGGAAGCTTGGGGGAGGTCTGGATGGTGGGTTAGTTGCTGTTTGTAGATGGCACCGTTCTGGTGGCAGACTCTGGAAAGAAACTCTAGAAACTGTTATCCGAGTTTGGTTGAACGTGTGTGAAAGGGAAAGAGTTTGGGAGAGTGTGTGTGAAAGGGAAAGAGTTTGGGAGAGTGTGCGTGAAAGGGAAAGAGCCGAGAGTTAATGTGACCAAGTACCTAAAGTAATGAGGTGCAGAAGGGGAGTTACTAGACAGCATGATTGGTTGTGTTCGAATAGCGATGATCTAGGGGCATTAGAGTGGATTATGTAGGTACCTAAGAGTGAATTAAGGTCCCGCGTGCGTTAGGAAGAGTGTGGAAGGAGAGGTCAACAACCATCATCTGTTGGGGCAAAGTTGGACAAGTTTGAAGGTATGGTGGTCCAGGCACGGATGCTAGTCTTCTTGGACCCCTGGGTGCAAAAGGAAGGGAAGGCGGTGGACGTGTTGGGAATTAAAATGTCTGCAGACGCTGTGTGGTGTGTGTGGCGAGGTTGGCCATGCAAGGAATGTCAGTGTAAGAGCCAAGTATAATAGTAAGCTTTAGTTTGATTGAGAGCACCGCTGCCCGGGGTGTGCTGAAACGCCGCTGCTGAACCAGGGCGTATGAAATGGTCAAGATAAACGATGGAATACTGTCTGTGGGGCTGTACTGTGGATGGTTGGCAATGGGTTCAGTACATTGTACATCAACGCGAAAGAGCAGGTGTGCGGAAGTTGGCTATTGTTCGCCTGTTCCTGACACCACCTGCCGTAGCTGCGGGAAAGGCGATCAGTTATCCAATAAAAGCGACGCCAAAAACAGCGATTTATGTATTAACTGTAGACAAAGGCTATAAATCTACAAACAAGAATACTTTTACCTATAAACTCGAGGGCTGTCAACAGGCGAGTGTTGAAATTGACGTATAGTCTATTGATTATAGACGAGGTTGTGTGTATATAGGGTGGAGCTGTTCTTGATTTACCCTGCACGAACCTCAGATTGTCTCGACGTGTTTGTGGACCCTAGCTGCAACTCTGGGACGAGGGATCTTAGGCGGTAGGAGGTGATGGTGGCGAACGATAGGAATACATTGCAGTGGTCCAGTTGATAGCTGGACAGACTAGGCAGAACCGGTGTGTGCGTTGCAAGTATGTATGCATACTTTCCTATATGTGTACGTGCGTGAACTTCGTATACGTAATTATGTGCGTGTGTGTATATTTTGGATGCATGCATGCATGTTTGTAATATACGTATGTCTCTCCTTTTTTTGGTATTTATTACATATATTTCTTATTAATCACATGTAAGCTCGTCTCCGGCAGATAGGTAAATGTAATTCAAAGTTGACGCGTGGATGGTAAATTACCATCGCATCATATAATCGTTTTCCTACAGTGGGGAGCGTGTGTCCCCTGTGGGAACGGCAGACACCATGGCGTTCCCCGAGCCCCAGATGTTTTTCCTTTGAATTCCACTTTTTGATGCGGAAGGTTCCGCTTTTCTTATACAGTGGAGGACGCTGGGAATAGACGCCTCCATGCAGGCAGACAAGCATGTACCTCGCAACCCTAGTTATTAAACAAAGCTTCCTCAGATCTTGCAATATATATATATATATATATATATATATATATATATATATATATATATAATGTACAATACTGTACTGGTTCGAGATGTATTTAACAAAATAATAAGCTTGTTAAACATTCGAACATACAAATCACCAGAGCTCCAAAATACTTGATGAAATTTATCTCTTCAGTGGCTGTAAACCCTTCATTGTGTCTGCCATAAACATCTTTCTCGTGTCTTACACGGAGGCATACACTGTACTGGATTGACATACTATTAGTGACATAGTTTTGGCGGAGAACAGTGGGGGCCTGCCAGTGTTTTGCGAGCGAGAATGACGGGACTGAAATAAAGAGTGTCTTGTGTATTTTTAGCCAGGCATTTACCGCCTTCTTGGGCAGCGGTTGGCACTACTGGCACATCTTTAACCCCCGTCTTGGGTAAATGTTGGCATCCTGAGAGTATTCTATTCCATCTTTACCTAAAGTACTTCTTAAATCTCTATTTTTTAATGTCAGACGAATTGTAACAGATATCATGAATAATTCATGACTAATTAATGCTTTTGGATGTGTGTATTGTATCCATGGTTGAGAGATTGAAATGGGTGGTGTTGGCAGACATGAAGTGGCGGGTGTAATTTACGTGGTGGTGTGGCTGGGACGGGCAGCGTCATGGTCGGGAATGTGGTTGAAGCGAGGCTACGCTGCGGCCCGTCCATGGTCTTATTACTGTAGGTTCCCTCCCACATAGACACACACACACACACTCTCCTGGCACAGCTTGCCATTCCCCTCGGACTCCAGGTATTAATTAGACTCCGCTCTCGTACCACAAGTACCGGAATTCTAAAAATCTCCTCGTGCTTGGGAGGGCCGAGAGTGAGTGCTCCGAGTTGCAGCTGGATGTGTAATGTCGTGCGGTGGATCATATGAAGATGCGGCCCATTGCTTCTCAGGCTTGGTTAAGCTTGATTAGGTTAGGTTATGCTAAACTAGGCTTGGCTGGTTACACCAGGCTTGGCTGGCTATACTAGGCTTGGCTGGCTATACTAGGCTTGGCTGGTTTAGTCTTCGGTAAGTTAGGGTATGCTATTCTTGGCTAGGTTAGGTTAGGTTTGGTTTGGAGGTAAGAATTTAACCTAACAACATAAAGCAATTTTGGAACGGGGGATTGGGGGCAATATTTGGGTGATCCACGGTTATTTTAAGGTGATATTTACCTCATACTGTGGCAAGACTCCTCGCAACATTGTAATTTACGACGACATTGATAAGAATGTACATAATTTCAAGAATGACACGAGTAC
The DNA here is from genome assembly GCA_038088735.1 of Panulirus argus. Classification (NCBI taxonomy): domain Eukaryota; kingdom Metazoa; phylum Arthropoda; class Malacostraca; order Decapoda; family Palinuridae; genus Panulirus; species Panulirus argus. Next base: position 25,693 of record JAYMFT010402423.1, on the reverse strand, counting down.
ACACACGTGGCGTTGTGGCTAGCGTTACTGACCATGAGTCACCACAGGGCTGCCCAGATTAGGGTCCGCATGGGTTCGATTCTTAGGAGCGGCAGTCGTCCTACACCCAACCCAGGTGTTCATCCTCCCGTCGGGGCTGCTTGATAAATGGGTACCTGGCATAGGCTGGGGTATGTGTGTGCACGTAAGAGTAAAGAGAGGGTACGTATATAACAAGATTAAGAGACAGGGGCAACACGAGAGTAAAACTCGCTTCTCGGGAACATAAATACACCTGCCCCGGCCGTCTTGGTAATGCTCAAATGTAGGTCAGAGAAAGACGGGTAATATCTAAAGAACATTTGCAACTAACAAGCGTTTAATTACATCTTAAACCATTTCATTTTTTCCCTCCCTAAAGAGACGCGTCAAGTCGTCTGTTATAACATCTGGGAGGAAATATTGCCATATATCAATCTGCGTTGCAGGTCTTATATGTGTGTACAATCTCTTTTCGTAAAAGTCCGAAATGTACTTCTCTCTCTGGACGCAACCATATATTTATATATATATATATATATATATATATATATATATATATATATATATCACTAGGATTACAGAAGTCACAACGCTGCAAAATATTGAAGAGCTTCGGTCCCTTCGGAACTTTATCCGAAGGGACCGAAGCCCTTCACTTCTGGGTTTATTTACCATTTACGGGAAGTTTATAGATGGCTTGCAGCCTTTGCAAGTCTCCCGACATCTGTTGAACAAAGATGCATCTTGAGACTGAAGTAGAGTATCGTGAAGAAATTGATTACACCAAGAAATATAGTTTTCGCCACGGATCTGTCCACTCGTTTCAGGACAGGGGTGCTTGTTAAACTAGTCTGTGATGCATCGTCAGTGTGTCTGTGCTCTGTGTTGGCACGTGGCTTGCCTACTGGTGATAATCTCGATCTAACAAGGTTCTTAAAGATTTATTCGTCTTAATCCCTCCCGTTATAGTAATGGATTCAAACTCTTAGGAGCAAACGTTTTTACCTCGAATGAGGCGAAGTGCTTTTACTACAGCAGGAGTCTTAACGTATGATGAATTATTTGCCAGTTACAGTAGTTGAAAGCAGTACCATATATACATGTAAGAGTAGACGATAGATATATCGCTTCACATCTGTGGTTATTATTTGCTCCTCAGTTATATGAAATCTTAACGTGCTTGTCTTTTTTTAAAAAACATCTGTATGTCTTCACTCTTACCACACTAATCTTTGAGCTTCTTATCTCGTCCACTGCCACTAATATCTTCTATAGGACTCAGTGTTTATCAGTTGTTCCCAAGATTACAGTAAATCATTATTTGAAAGTGTAATTGAGTATCACACATTATTTTCAGTTTGTTTCTGTATGAATTTTGGTGGCTGAACTTAGTTTTACGAAGGGAAACACGTTTTCTATGATGAACTTTCCTTCTTACAGAAAATGGCTCGTATGTTTTACCGAAGACATTTATTTTCGTTAACCCCGTGAGCCTTACGGATACAACCCTTGGCTAGTATGGTTTAAGAACTTAGAACTAACCCTAAATAGTCTGATCAAAAGCCAGGCCATTCTACCCAGAGATCGTACTGTCTCTTTCTTTAGAGTGGAGACAATTTTCACACCTTATGACCAGAGTTTTTTACAGATTTATATCATGAATTTTAGGTTGTGTGAGTTTCGACTTCCAAGAATTTTAAATTGAATATGATAAACGCTGGGTCAGTTATCAGTTCTGAACAGTGATCTTCCTGATCAAATAAAACAGTTATCTGCCAGGTTACCGATAACGTGATTTGTTTATTAAGAAATGCCATGAGATTAAAATGTTAATGCTTTTAACTGATAGTCAGAACTCAGGTATGTTGCTTTGGCTTGACCAAGTTCAGAGGTAGAGAAATATTTAGTGCGTGACGAAAAGTCACTTGCAAAAAAAGATAAGTACTTACGAATGATTAATAATTCTTAAATTTCTAATTTATGGCCTAATCACATCATAGACGTCGTTTTTAGCAATATATTTATTCGCTAGGTATTTATTTATATTTTCCGGGTCCATTTCTTTCAAGTTGCCCCTTTATAATGTTGCCGTAACTGCCAGTATAATGCAGCTCTAGTTTGGCTGTCCTCATGGGCCACATTCACTGTTACACCGTGAGAGAGTATGTGGTCTTAGAATTATCCTTATCACCTGGAGAGGGTGCGAAAATATTTCTCAGTTAATGGCCTTAATTACTGTGGTTGTTAATTAGCGTAAACAATGGCCCATCAACCTGGCTGTTTTTACCTAAAATGGGTCTCTTCTTGTAAAGTTGATGTGATTTATTTGTGTTTTCATCTTTATCACTAAAAATATATTCATTATGTTTAGAAAACAATTGGAAATAGATAATTAGAAGGAACTTTTTTTTTTTACAGTAGTTGGAGAATGTTGTACGCCTGGCAGCGCAGTAACTCATAAACACGAGCTGTCATTGCTTAAGTAACCAAGTAAGGTAATCCAATAAAGTACAAGAAATGGTCTTATTTTCAATTAACGTGCCTATTAAGTGATATACTAGATGTAAATATGTGGTACTCCGCCGCAGTTGCCATCTATTTTCCTAAAGCTGAACTAAAATGTTGCCGGACGGCATTTAACTACACGTTAGGGTTGGGGTACAGATGTCACACAACTTGTTAGTAAAGTACATATTTCAGCACGCTGACCGTGTTCTGTGTGGAAGGAATATGATACTTTTGATGAGCAAGTTATCGACAGTAATTACATTTTAAGGTATGTATTGTGGAATTGGTAGCTCTTGAGCAAGTGCCGGCAGACCGCTAACCGAACTTTGGATACATTTTCTTCAAAATTGATTTTGGCCCGTAAATTCAGCAGAAAAAAAAAAGACTTTAGGAAGAAATAATTCTGATTCATCTTGTTCAGTTTTTGCTTTAATTATGTTTTTATCGTCAGTCAGATTAGCATTATTGCCAAATATAGCGTTAGATCATAAGAGGGTACGTGTGTGCGCCTCCTGTCTTTCGGATTTCTCTCTTTTTGGTATAGATCTTGATGTGTTTATCAGGGTATACATTGGTGTTGTTTCTCAGAGCTGATGTTAGGGACAAAATTAGCTAAGGAAATGATAACTTACCAGTATACAGGGTAATGATTCGCCCTGAATGGTATATTACAGCAGAGTTGGCCCCTCTGTGTGTCATACTTAGGACCACTGCTCGGGTATTGGCATACTACCTCGTGGTTGCCCAGGTATAGTAAGATTAACAGGATAAGTATAGGCCAACAAGTTGCAATAGTGTATCCTTGATTGGTGTGTTGAGAGCTTGTCATTAACTATACCTCTCCCTTAGGTGGAGCTGTAGCTATACAAATCTAAATTAGCTCCTCATCTGTTTTGGCATTGACTGTTGAATATTTTTCTTTTGCAACACCAGTGTAGTTTTAGGGCGTGCTATAACAGTTCAGAAGCATATTTAGCTGAATAATTTTAGGTAATTTACCAGTGTACCTCCACGTCACAATGAGCTGCTGTACGTATTTAGTGATTCCTGACATACCCGTAGTTAGTGATTCTGAAATACCCATGAATCATGATTTGGTGCATTTTATTTATGTTTTTTACTGATATCAGACAAGTATGTTAGGAAATTATTGCTTAATGCAAAAATAAATGATACTAGTTATAGATATGTAGGTGAAAGGGAAGTGGTGCACACAAAATTATGGTGAACTTGGTGTATATATTTTCTAAAAAAGGATATTTCTTAAATTCTTGGTATTTTATTTGAAACTTGGTTTTTAATGTATGAAGTCCAAATGCCTTATGCCACAACCAGTCAGTTGCTCTGATATAGAGGGCTACAACAAAAGTTTCACCTATAATTGAGGGAGAGGAGGACCAGAGGTGAGCCACCTAAGACAGAAAATCACCAGTTGACTTAGCTTTTAGAAATTTTTTTTCTGGTTATCAGAAAGAAGGGAATGGGATTCTAATTGTTCAAGAAAGTGAGAAATAAGGATATTTTTGTGCACTAGGAGATAGCAGTGTGGTGATAGAGGAATTATAGAATGGTCCTCTTTCTTGGGAATGTGCTCCATTGACGTATGCTATCAAGAGGAAGGAAAAGTCTGAATTTTTAGACAAAGGTGAAATAGGCAAGCAAGGACCAGAGCCAGTTCAGAGGCTGGCTCCTTGGGGATTTGATGAGTTACGCCATCTGGGCCGTAGGTCTTGTACACTTGGAGCTGGGAAAGTTTTTGGAAGGTTCTTTTTGAAGAAAAAATAGATGGCATAGGTTCAGTGAGAGGAGATGAAACCAGAGGATAAGAAGCAGAATCATCCAAACTTTAAGTGCATGAAAAAAAGCACCCAAATAGAGGTGCTTTGTCATTTTCAGATATATCTATTGACTGATCATGTTGGAAGATGGGAAGAATTTAGAAAAGTTACAAGAATGTTTTTGGTTAAGGACCAAAAGATTTTGTCAATAGAAGTAGCAGTCAAATCAGTACAATTTTTTGTTACGAAAGTATGCTTGACTCTGAAGGTCAGATCTGTCTTGAATCCAAGAGGAAATGAAAGTGGAATGGGTTTCAGGGAAAGGAAGAGTTTTATGGCCAAGTACAAATGAACTGACCTGGATGGGTCAAACATAAGAGCAAGAGTGATCATATTAGGCCAAGGGGAGAAAGATTTAGTAGGAATGGGATAGAGGATTCCGTCCTCACTCATGTAACCTCTGCTTTGCAATCAGCACAATTTAAGCCATCCCAGCTGGCAAAGCAGTACTAGAGTTTCTTGTGTTTTGAGTAGGGATGAGAAGGTGATAGGAATAGGATTGTAGATTGAGAACCCTTTGTAGAAATGATGTAACAGTATTAAGAGGGTTCAGAATTAAAAATAAAAGTTATAGTGTGTTGGAAGAATGATCGTAATGGTTGAGAACTTGTGTTGGGTGTCTGTTCCAGATCATTGAGGGGATAAAGAAAAATGCTAGATAATTAAGCACTACTGTTTCTAACCTGACACTTACACTTTTATTGGAATGCAGAGTTCTCAGCGGTAGTGCCACACCTAGTGCATCACTATCTTAAAGTAAATGTCATAGATTTTATAACTAAAAAAAGTTTCAGGTCTATGGGCTTGATTTCAAAGGTTTTTGCTCATATCTAGAATTTTTTTGTTTCCATACCATTTGTGCCTATCTGACATGCTGTTTTTTCTGCATGTGTGTTATGTTATTTCCTGTCATAGTTTATAGCCAAGTACTGTTACACTGTTGTTATCCACAGGTTGAGTGCAAAGCAGACGTGAGGCAAGAATTGCCATGGCAGATATATTCACAATAGTTGATGCTCGACATCTCTTGAAAAAGAAATTTGTTCTAATGCTGGGAGATTCCAGTAAGTTTTGAGCTAGTGAGGTAGTTGCCAGTGTGCACACGTAATCTGCATTGCACATAGATATTTCTATACAGAGTTGGTTTGTCCTTTGAGTAACATGAGATGTTTCTTCAGTCTCCGGAAGTTAAAAAATTTTTATTTCCTTACTTCTGGTTAGGTAAAACCCTCTCACCCTTCATTGATCACATATTGTTTGTCACATATTTAGCTTTAACAGCCTTAGCTTGGTCCAGATCTGCCTTCCGGTCATGTAACTACCTCCTCTCAGCAATGATGTCATCATCCTCAAGCTGTCAATACTGACCTGCCTCATAATTTCTTGGATTGATTCAAAAGTTCTTGATGTTCACCTCCATTCAAGCTGGTGGTTGACAGCTCCTACTCTGCTATAGGGAAGTATCGTAGCAAGTTGCAACTGTGATGTGATGTAGATATCTAAGATGTGATGTATTATGTAATTGACTGTTTATTTAATTGTAAGTTTGTGTGGCATTAATGAACATTGTTGAGCCACATCTTTTCATGCAGTATTCTTACAACACCTTGGGCACACGATCTGATGTGTTTAGTTAGTGAACTGATGTGTTTAGTTAGTGCAGATTAATTAGTGCACTCCAAGCCTGCTTGCTGCACTCCATACATTGTGAACATCACTTGTGATCAGTTCAGTTCATACACTTTTCTGTGTTTACCACATACCCCTCCGTCATTTCTTTAGATTTTTTTTTTTTTTTTTTTTTTTTTTTTTTTTCCTAGTTGCTTTTCATTCCCTTGGAGGCATTAAGTGTATGGGCTCCTTAGAAGGAGAATACACAGAGGTTAGATCTTGTCACAGAGAGACAACTTAGATTCATTAGCAAAGGTTGAATATCAGTGTCAGGCTGCTACTATTATGGTTCTATCCGATTGACCATCATTGATGGTTATGGTAGACAAGAGGCCCCCATATGTTGGTCTTGGAGAGAAAGTTTTCTTTTCAGAGAGAATGTATTTTCTCACAGTGTTTGAAGTGGTAAAAGGAGCTTTTGTGGAAGTAGATTCCTCTTCAGATGGAATTGCTCAGCTCATTTGGTCTGGCAGTCTCACACATTAACCATTGCTGCATTGTGAAGCTGTGGGGAACCAGTGCTGCCCCAAGGGTAGGAATAATCAGTAACTCCTTCCAGGACTAAGCATTTTGTGTAAGTAGTTGATGTTTATACAGAAGAGCTTGTTTACCAGGTTTTATTTTAGTTGTTTTATGTACTATTTTTAGGTTATCTTGTATTGTGTCCTCTGCCCATACATCCTGATTATGAGTATGGAGATAGGAACAGAATTGAATGGTTTTAGACCCAGGTAGTGTAATAGGATGGTGTACTTGCGATGATAGCCATTTCAGATGTTGTTTCACGTTAGGAGTATTCCTTCTAAGGTTTTTATTAGTTTTTAATACCTATTTAGTCAGGCTAACCAAGGCATATGTAACCCTGGTCTTCTGCTGAACCATGGGGATCCTGTTTGATCAAGATGTTTCATTCCTTGTATTAATATTGGGGGATATGAGAGAGCAACATAAGCCATCAGTTTTTGAAAAATTACAATTCACTGGTTAGTTTACTAATGATGTACCAGAATTGAAAGGATGAGGTATAATAAGTGGCTGATGGCTACAAAGCTTTCCAGCATGGAGGAGAGGAGAGGTGGAGGGACCTGATGACAGCCTTCAAGGTTCTCAGTCAGCTGGACAGTATCGATAGGGAACATTTCTTCAAGAGACGCAGCACCAGAGTAACCAGAGGTCATGGCAAAAAGATGGGCAAAGAAATTTAGTAAGAAATGATGTTAGGATTGATTTAGTGTGTGGATGGTTGGAATGATGTAACCAAGGTGGCAATGAATCCTGACTATTTACAAAGGTGGAAAAGGCTAGGTGATGGCAGAGAAAAGTTAGGAGATAAAGCCCCATGAGTGTTGAGCTGTCTCCTTGTAATGTGCCATAGATATTTACTAAGAGGTTACTGTATTACAAATTGATCTTTACTGTTGTGACTATTTACATCCTGATTTTTATTCCCATTGTTGAAATTATCATTATTACTGTGTAATAACCTTTAATTCAATATATAACTGATATGTTACACCTATTAGTATCAGTGACTTATAGTTTGATATACTACTGCTGAGAGTGTGATTTGATTATCAATTATCCAGTGATTATGAATATTTTTTCCAGCTTTAGCATGCAGTGGTTTTGTGTGTCTTGTCAGGAGATTAGTTATCTCCCTCTAGTAGTGGCATTTCATTTCATTTACCAGTTACAGGTGGAAATAAGTAAGATTTTCCTTTTTTAATTTGGTGAATAAGCTAAACTATTCAGCTTGGTGATAATAAAGAGAGTGGTATAAGCGTTATGGGATGGCTGAAAATGATTGCGGAAAGTTAATCATGCACCAGATTACTCCATTGTATGAATGTGAGGGGTAAGGTTATTGATGTATTTTTTAGTTTTTGCCAAATTTTTTTCATGTGTATTTGTATTACACTAAGTAAGATTTTGGATTACTCTATGATTTTCGTTATGGTGCATTTTCATTAAAAAAGGCAGTGGACGCATGTTATAGGCATAGTCAGAAATTACATTGTATATAATTCTTTAGCATAATAATAGTTGTGTGTTATAGGCAAAGTATGAAATCAAGCATTGTATACAGTTCCTGGCATACTGTTAAATGTAAAGCATGAAAGTGTTTGCTGTATCACTTATTGCTTAGGCATTCTATACTGTGCCTTATGTGTTACCAGCTATTGCTTCACCTTCATGGGTTCCCAGCAAGGGTGTTGCCCTGGACTTCATAGGTGGTTTTAAGGGGGTTCAGTGGATTCCTAGATTTTTTTTTTTTTTTTTTTTTTTTTTTTTTTTTTCCTGAGTTATCACTTGAAACAAAATCTTTCTGGCTGCCCTAAAGGAGACAAGCAAAAATCAGATACCATGACAAGGAGAACTGCTGGCACCTTATGAAAGGTGAAATGGGGAGAAATGTGGGTTTACTGGTTCATAGGGATTGTGATAAGCATAGCACAGACTTCCCTGATTACTGGCAAATAAATACACAAAAATGTAGTACTAGAATAATGGAAAGAACAATAATTTAAAGATTATTTAGAGTAAGGAGAGTGATACAAGAGGAAGATACAATGAATTAAAGATAAGTTGATGCAGTGATAGGTGATGGAAAAGTATTTGGTGTGGACATAAGGCTAGGATAGTCACTAAAAGTTTGAACAAGGAACTGCATATGTATTATAAAGGTACTGAGAGGTATGGGAGTGCAAAGTGAGGTAAGATAGCGAAATGTCAGAGTGAGGGAATAGCAAGTTTATAGAGTAATGGAAATGCATTATTCTTCAGAGGAGACCACCTACTTGGATGTTGGAGGAGGGCATAGATACTTTAAGGAGGTTCAGTGCAGACTGCTTTATCTGAGAAATGGGAGATTGTACAATTGATGTATATAGATTGATATGTAGCTGTGGTCTCAGAATAAAACTACACTCTGTCATTATTATACATTGTGTATTATTGCTTTGTGGACTAGTATGACGTATGTTTGAGAGACAGGGAACTGCTTTTCAAAGAGTTGATTAGGATTATGAATGTTTAGTTCATTATTCAGACTTGCAGGTACTACATTATAATTTTTTCTTATTTTCAGATATGCGGTCATTGTACAAAGACCTGATATATTTACTTGTGGAGGGTGGCATTACACCTGCTCATTTCTTTAGAAGAGGAGTTGGGGTATGTATTATGTTAGGCTTCTCATATAGTCCTAGAAATAAAAAAAAAAAGTTTTTTCTTCCACCTTTAATAACCTGCATGATTTGTTAGATGCATGTCTGAGGAGCCTCCTTGAAATGGGTTGTGAGTCACTAGCAGAGTGCCACAGGGTAATGTTCTGGGGCCATTACTCCTTTTAATGTATGTGGATGTTTTGTTTGAAGGCATGAACTCTTGCCTGATGATGTTTGTAGATGATACAAAGATCATCATTGAAGTGAAAAGCATGGAGGATCGCATCAACTAACAAGGGAATCTTAGCAACTCCAAAGTTGGTCTGGTAAGTGGTTGATGAAGTTCAACCCATATAAAAGTGTGAATTCTCCTGAATACATTTTGTTTTGCAAGAGTATTGTAACCCCACCATCAAGTGGTCTCTGACAGCTCATAGGGTCCAGCCTTTAGCAGAGAAACATTTTTTCAGTCTTTAAACCCCCTTTTTTTTTTTTTTTCAGAGAAAACAGCCTTATTGTGGGGACACAGTTGTTGATATATCAGAGCATGATACAGCAGGGCGAGATTTTTTTGAAATACGTGAGTATAAGGTAAGTTATGCTTTTAGTACTCTGTATGTATGTATGTATGGGACCCGTGGAAATTACACTTTGTTGACCATGGTAGAATCTAAGAGCTTACCCTTTCAATAGTTCACAGTTCTTTTCCTTGGCCACATTCACTCACTAGCATTGCTGAGAGTCTGCAGCTCATTCTTGTACTCCATGCTAGCCTCTAGAAATTGATATATATTCCTGCTCCTCTTCTTTCATTTTCCATACATTATCCATGTCTTGTTTCTCATGAATTTTTACATTTACACAGCAATAAAGTCTCCATAACTAGTGGACTCTAGTGCCACTTCTTACCCTTTAGTGCCTCACTCTTGTACAGACCACTGGCAGAGAGCAAGTTTAGTGCAGTGTTTGCAGAGGCTCCTACCTAATGTTCCTGCTGACTACATGTGCCTAATGCTCATGTTTGATGTTCCTACCTACTACTTCTACCTAATGCTCTTACCTACAACTTCTATCCATTGCTCCCATCATATTGCCAAAAGGCAAGTCTAGCACATAGCACTCTCCACATGAAAATCAAGAGTTACGACAAATGAACTGTTCGAGTTAAGTGTTGTCAAGTCCTTGTGCATTAGTTGAACCAATGTGTGTGTAAAGTTCTTTGCAAATGTTTCAAGTGCAGGCATAGTGTTCAAGACCCTTTAGAGTGTGGAGATGCTTTACAGTTGAATTCTTAGGGGAAAAATATACACATCACTATGTTATGCTTTGAGGGACAGTTATACTTTATAGAATTATATATCCACACCAAATGAGAAGTTTGCTTTGTTTAGTATATGTGTTATGTTTGAAGTAATTAATATCTGTTGAATGTTTTGAATTAGTAATGACCTCATATGTATTCGTAAACTAACCTATGTCAAGTTTGCTAAAGTGTGGAAAATATCGTGTATGCTGTTGCAGTTTAGTACTGTATTCCATTTTAATTCTTTACACACTGAGTTAATTTGTTAGGTAATACTAACATCCCTATTCACATTTGTATTTTCACACTTCAAACAACTTCACTGTTTGTAGTATTCAGCATTTTTTTTAGCATTCCTCTTTGAAACTAGCTTCAATAAGATTAAAAGATGTGTAATTTTTGTAAATTTCAGCTTTAGTATATGAGGAGCAAATTTTGCATTTATTTCACCACTCTTTGCCTTTCATTCTCATAATGAGGAACTTTATTTATTCCTGTTTTGATTTAAATTTCTTTAATGCATTTGAACCCACTACAGACTTTCATTGTATTTCATTTTCCGCATATGAATATCACATGCATGATGAGCATTCTGGTTCATGGTCTCTGTTAGTCTGTAGACTGAAGATTGTCACTCAGAATGATGTTTTTAATATGCTGCTTTCTTTATTGGTTCATATACCTCCTCCAGCTTGTACATAAAGGTATGAATGTCATTAAGTCCATTACTTTGATCTTTTTTTTAGATTCTAATTGCTAAACCTTGTTACCAGGATGAAGAGTTGATGGTACGTTTTCATTTTATAACTCGTGTATACTCTCAAGCTGTGCAACAAGAGCTAAGTGCTATTGAAGATGGTTCAATTCCCATACCACATGTAGTTATAATCAACTCATGTCTTTGGGATATTACAAGGCAAGTGAAGAGCATGTTCTTGTTAATTGTGTTAGAATAAGATTAGGTTTTTCTCTTTGTGGTAAAAGGTATACACACACACAATTTGAAATTTGATGGCTGTGTTAAAAGATTGCAGGTAATATTTGTATCACTGTTGTATCAGTTGTTTAGTTTACACACACATGCATTATGTATGCAGACAATGTATGTAGATTTAAGAAATTGTATGATAGAGATGCATCAAGAAATGGGGCCTTATGAGTTGAAAGTTCCCTCCCTGCACGTTGCAAATAGGTGGTATGTTAGGACATACACCTATACACACTTTTTTTGTTAGCTGAGACAGCACGGACAACTGAAACCTGATTGAGGCCATCTCATTAACACCATATACCCTAGCCAGAGCTAGGTACCCATTTTATTGACCAATCCCAATGGGTGGATGAACAGCTGAGTTAACTGTGGGGTAACTGCTGCAACCAGGATTCAAACCTATGCTATTGACCTTAGGCAGCCCATGAATGCTTCATGGTCAGGAATGCTAACTGCTACACCATGGAAGTTCACCAAGTCACCCACTCTAATCATAATTTTGTAAAGTTTGTTTATCACATAAACGAAGTTTATAATACTTTCCAGCTCAAAAGAATTGAATTTATGAAAAGAAGGGTTCTTCAGTAATTCCACTCAATGAGGAAAGTTGAAGTATAGAAACATATAGAAACACCAAAAGGCCAGGAAAAAGAGAGGCATCAAATGAGTCCAAAGGGAAGAATAATGTCGCCTCTAGGTCAGGATTGCTAAGTGGTATGAGTCCCTGATTAGCAGTGGTTATAATTCATATGCCTTGATATTTAATGGAAGAGAGTTGAAGGACTGAATCAGGGAAAACACACAGGATATCATCAGAGTAGTGGAAATAAACCTTAAGAGGTACAGTCTGGCCTAATATATTTGGAAACATGCATAAAGAGCATGGAGGGACAGGGAACACAGTAGAACTCTGTTTTCTGCAATGTAGGTATTTTTATGGAATGGAACAATTAATGGGATAAAGGGCCATCTTTTTTATTGTTATTGTGCCAGTAAAGTGACCTGGACTAATATTCATTTCCATTTTTTAGCATTTTGATAGGAAAATGCTATTAAACTTTTTTATGGGTTGCAAGACTTATTTGATTTTTTTATTTTATGTACAGTTTTTATTTTGTTTTATGATTTACCCATTCAGACTTCCATTCTTGCAGAGTCTCATGTTTCTCATGTTCACTCTCAGTATATCTATGACTTCATCGCCTTCCCTCCTATGTGTATATCATTATAGCTGATTTTCTGTTTTCCACTGTAATTATCTTTGTATATTATAATGCATACTGCTTGAAAAAGATTCTTACAGTACACGAATGCTTATGTAGGTGGGGTGCTATGAGGGAAGATAAGTACAAGGAAGAAATGGTAGACCTGTTCCAACACTTACGACACTTGTTGCCAGACGATACCTTGATTATGTGGACTTCAACATTGCCGGTTGCAACAGAAAGAATCAAGGGAGGCGTTATCATCAAACAGGTGAATTTTCATGCTTCCTAGGATTAGTTGTTGTATTTTACTGCAAGGACATGATAACTTTGACTGAAAGAATTGTACTCTAGTTATTTATTCAACTCTAAGAAAAATGCCAGAAACAAACTGTGTAAATGATAGTGGTAACGGCAACTTTAGAAAGCTAATGTGCAGCTGCGGGGAGTCTGTGATACCTTAAAAAATTGCTGAGCAGAGTTACATTTTCTTGTCAAGTTAGATTTTTTTTTTTTTTTGACCAGACAACCCAGTCATGGGCCAATCAGGCCTCCTGTTTTCTGTCTTTCTCATGTAAACTCACATAAACAAGACGATCCTCCTTATCCCACTAGTTTAACCTTACTACTTGGAGGTTGGTGTGGTTTATATCTTGCCAGCTAGGGTATCTGTACCATTACAGTAAACTCTCAATATAATAGATTTCAAATTTAACGGGCTAGACAAATAATAATACGTTAATTAATAATAATTGGAGAAATGAAAAAAAATCTCAAATGCTGCACCATGCGCATTTTATATTGCACTTGTTATTGTAGTGTGGGGTATACTTGCTTTGTTTCAGTCTCAGTCTGCCTCAAGCTGTCGTGCGGTCAGGTTGTATACAGAGAATTGTGACTTGTATTTATTAAATAATTTTGCAATCCTTACAATTCAAAATGACATCAAGTGATAGAGGACTTAAAAAAAAGTGTGTGGACTGTATATTGTATTTCTGTATATTGTATCAAAAAATGATTACATTCGATTTAACGGACTTTCGGCATTAACGGACACCCCTTCCCCCTATTAGTCCGTTAAAACAAGGGATTACTTTAATTCCATCTTGTTTGAATGGGGTAGATCATATGCATATAGGCATGCTGTTATTAAAATTTTGCCATAGTGGGTGTTGTGACAATTGAGGGTTTGATTATAGAGTATGAAATGCATAGTATGAATGAAGATGGTGAACATCTTATGCATAGTATGAATGAAGATGGTGAACATCTTGTGAAATTACATGCTGAAACAGGACTGCTGGTTGGAAATACTTACATTATAAGAGGGACTTACATAAGTATGTGTTGGTAAGTGGGGTTGATGGTAATAAGACATTATTGGACTATGTCATAATTTACAGGCATTGAATGAACTGAGTGGCAACTAGTGGGATCTGATTATTTCTTTGAGGAGGTGAGGATTTAGGAAAAGAGAGAATTATATTGGTAGGAAGAGGGTGGTGAAAGTGAATGACCTTGGAAAAGAGGCTTTTATGTGGAGATATATGGAGCGATTGGCTGAAAAATTATAGGAATTGGTAGAAATGGATAATTTTGTTATTGTTGGAATTTGGATAGATGGAAGAAATTCGACAAAGAGGATATATGCATCAGAAGTGTAGGGAACAAGGAGAATGGAGAGACCAAATTGGAGATGGAAGGATGGAGTGATTGGGGCCTGAACAGGCAGGAGGGTGAAAGATGTGCACGAAATAGGGTGAATTGGAATGATGTGGTATTCTGGGGTCAACATGCTGTCAATGGACTGAGCCAGGGCATGTAAAATGTCTGAGGTAAAACATGGAAAGGTCAGTGGGGCCTGGTTGTGGATAGGGAGCTGTGGTTTCGGTCCATTACATGACTGCTCATGTATGAATGATAGTGGATGTGGCCTTTCTTCATCTATTTCCCGGTGCTGCCTCACTGACATGGGGCGGCAATCTGGTGTGTGGGAGAAAAGGAGAGTATATATGTTATCATTTTTTCCTTTTCTTTCATGCATTTGTGCTGTTTTGTGGGGTGGGTTGCCATTGGGAATGGATGATGGCAAGCAAGTATGATTATGCATATGTGTATATATTTATGTGTATCTATATATGTATGTGTATGTGCATATATGTATACATATGTGTTTGTAAGTGGATGTGTCTTTCTTCTTCAGTTTCCTCAGGCTACTTTACAAATGCAGGAAACGAAAATCAACTATATAAAAGAATGTATGTATGAATGTAAGTGGATGTGTCTTTTTTTGTCTGTTTCTTGGTGTTACCTCGCTAAAGCAGTAAATGTCAATCAAGTATGCAAGAAAAATAAAATTGTGAGGTTATGTGGTGTTAAGAAATTAGAAATTTACATGGATGAAAGTCTTTTATGGAGTAGGTGGTAGTTGGTAGGCAGCCAACGACCAGGAAGGTATATTATCAGTACTCCCTGCCTGGGTATTGGGAGGTTTAGTGATATCTGCTTAATGAGCTATCACTTTAGTGGATGTCAAGTTGCACTCTCTGACTCGGGTAACTGTCTTTTCTTTTGCCTCACTAACACATAGACTATTGGCATGCTGTCCATGAATGTACAGTCTCTCCTTGTCGTATGTAACACTTGACAACACTTAACTCACACAGCTCATTCTTCATAACTCTAGTTTTTCTTGCAGTGAGCACAATGCACTACCCCTGGCTTTTGGGAAAATGGTAGGAGCCGCAGATAGAAGTAGTAGGTAGGAACAAGTAGGCAGGACCATTAGGTAGAAGTAGTTGGTAGGAGCATTAGGGAGAAGTAGTCAGTAGAAACATTAGATAGGAACCTCTGCAAACATTGTGCCAGAGTTGCCGTCTGCCGGTGGCCTGTTAAGGGTGAGGCGCTAAAGGCTAAGAAGCGGCACTGGAGTTCACTTTCTATGGTGACTAATGCCATGGCCACCCCTTTGAGGGAGCTCTGATTGGAACGGGCATCAGAGGTATAGATAGATAGATAGAAAGTCTTTTATGGTTGTATGGTCATGAAGAGTATAGGGCAAATATTTGTAAATGATATGACAAGAAGATATGTAGTCTGGTCATTTAGAATATAGAGCAAGCAATTGATTGGTCAAGAAGATGTACAGTCTGATCATGTGGAGTGTAGAGAAAATAATTGATTGTTTAAGGATATATATAGTAATACATCAGAAGTTACAATGAGGAGAATTAGACTTTTTGAGAGATGGATAGATATAGTGAGCATATTGTTAAGGAGTATGAATATTTCAGATAATTTTGGAAGACATTGGGAATTATGTGCAATAAATTCATTTGTGAATGGAGTTGATATGAATGGAGATTCTGGTCTCACTTGATAAATCAGCTTTGGAAAGTGAAATGTAAGAAGTGTTTGTGCAGGCATCGAAATCCTCGATGGAAATGGATTGAGGATGTGTGTAAGATGTGGAGGCTTTATGTACCTGTTCCACCATGTAAGATTGAAAATGAAGTATTGTTCTTGAGCAGATAGTTTAGATTATATTTTTCTTCTAACATTGTTTTGTTGCTTTCTGCATTTGCATGATATGTATCTTTTCAGTATTCTCTTGGAACCCTGTAATTCAATTTTGTTTGTCTTAATTTTGTTTCAATATCAGTATGTGTATTTTGTGCTTTTTTTTTTAACTTGCACCAAGTAATTGCTGCATAGTTGGTTATCTCCTCATTATTCATCACCATGTGTTATTTTGGTGTTATGGTTGTAGCTGGAATTCATGAAGCATAGCATGCGGTTCATGATCTTGGAGGCCAATAAGTTTGCCCAGCAGCTGTGTATGGCTTTTGATGTTGATCTCCTCGACCTCCACTATCATATGCGCTTCCAGCTTCACAGGTGAGGTGCTGATTAAGTTTATTTTGTAAAGTGTATACTACAATGATAGAAATAAGGCACTTTTTTAAAGCTCAACCACATATACAGTGCGATTAATATCAAGGAGTTCCCTCTGGTAACTGCTATTTATCTATCTATATCTCTGATGCCTGTTCCAGTTGGAACTCCCTCAAAGGGGTGGCCATGGCAACAGTCTCTCCATAACAAGTGAACTCCAGTGCTGCTTCTTAGCCTTTAGTGCCTCACTTTTAACAGGCCACTAGCAGAGGGCAAGTTTAGCACAGTGCAGAGGCTCCTACCTAATGTTCCTAATGACTACTACTATCCAATGCTCTTACCTACTACTTCTACCTAATGTTTCTTCCTAATGATCCTACCTATTACTTCTGTCTGCTGCTTTTACCATTTTGCCAAAAAGGTAGGGGTAACGCATAGTGCTCACCACAGGAAAAACTGTAATGAAGAATGAGCTGCGTGAATCAAGTGTTACATATAACAGGGAGAGATTGTATGGTATGGACAGAATGTCAGTAGTCCACATGTTAGTGAGACAGAAAGAAAAGACAGCTATCTGGGTCAGAGGAGTGCAACTTGACAACCACTAAATTGCTGGCTCACTAAGCAGGTGTCACTTACCCTCCTGATACCCAGATGGGTAGTGCTAGTTATATACCTCCCTGGTTTTTGGCTGCCTACCAGCTACTACCTACAACTGCCCAGTAAGTTATTATTTATATGTTATAGCAAGATGCTTCTTACAGCATCTTGCCCATATCCTAAAGTAATTGTTTATCTTTTATTCACAAGCATTAAGCAGTTTTAAGGAATTATTTGTTTGTTTAGTTATAACTATGATGAATAATATGACAATTCTCTTTCTTCAGTATGCCACTGTGACTTTAGGGTTTAGAGCAGTGATAAATGACACATATCTCTGAGAAGTTTTCACATTACAAGAAAATTTAGAGATTGTACCCATCTCAGAATATTAAAAGTTGTCATTATGCAAAGGAAAAGGATAATTCAGTGGATTGGTTGTAGATACATTTTTCTCAGGACATTAGATATTTTTTAATTTTTCTGATACTTGTTCAGTTCCCTGTGTCATTGAAGTGCTAGGAACAGATGAAGAATGGCTTTGTTTGCCCACATCCATTGTCAAGTTATCGTGTATAGTACACCAAAACTAGAGCTAGAGCTTCTTATCCACAGCCAAGCAGCACAGAATTTTCTGTGGTTTCTCCTAACAGCCAAATATGCCTTGGTTAAGGCTGCTGACACACATTGCTTCAGTTCGCTTTGTCCCCCGAATACTTCATACCTTTCTGCATATTTTGACCTTTATCCTTCAAAGTATCTTTCATTCCACACTTAAACCTCCTCCTCACTATCTTCCTTGATTCTTTGCATAGGTCAAGTTTATGAACATGAAGAAGTACTGAAATGAAAGATTATGATGGGAAAGGACAAAAGTCAGATAATATCCAAATACACTTGATCATTGTTCTAGGGTGCTGAATGCAGGGGATCATGGAAAGAAGCCCTTAGGAGGATACTGCCATGTGGTTTTCAAGTTCGTATTCTTTTCAATAGTTGGTGATGGATATTTTTCAGAGGGTAAATATGATTTTAGGAAACTGTACATGCTGCTACAGTTGTATTTAATGAAAGTAAGAGGCAGGACACTCAAAATGTGACTTTTTATCTGTAACAAGCCCTTATAGAATATTTACACCTGAATCTATAGTCTTTCAGGAATTCAGTATATTAATAGATACTGACCTACCAGGTATAAGGTACAAATTTTAGTTAAAAAAGGAGGTAAGAGTTTGAAGGGGGCGTGGTTGTAAACTACAGAAAGGCTGGCAATACTAAGATTGACCTCCGTAGTGACAAGATTTTTATCATACTTGCTTGTTTTCATACATCCTGCTTCAACCAGTTGACAGCATATCACCCCCTTGTATACTACATCTCTCCAGTTTGCTTCACCCCATTCATGCCTCATGTTTTTGTGCATTTTCAGACCCTGATCATTCAAAGTATCTTGTGAATTGATTCTTCTATCACTTATGTGGTCTACCCCTTCTTGTCCCAGCCATTTTTGACACATACACCCTCATAGAGAGCCTCTTCTTGCTGATCCTTTCCATTTGCCCAGATCATTTCAGCACACCCTCCTCAGCCTTCTCAACTTTAATCTTACTTCCACACTTCTCTCTTGCTTTATAATTTTAACTATCTCAACCCTCCTTACACCACAAATTGTCTTCAAACTTCTTATATCCAGTGCGTCCACCATCTTCTGTTCATTTTTATGTATGGACCACACTTCGCATCCTTATAACACCATCGGAACTTCCATACCATCATACATGCCCATCTTTGCCCTCATAGACAGTGACCTCTTTTTCTACACCCATCAGTGCACCCAAAACTTTAGTCCTCACTCATCGTATGGCTTACTTCAGCTCCCATGGCTCCATCCGCTGCCATGTTTAATTCCAGGTATTTTAAACACTTCACTTCCCCCACTTTTCTGAACTGACCATTTTAAGAGCAGACTTTTGTTTCAGTAAAATTTCAAATTTTATTTAAATCCAGGGAATTTTATGATCATCGTTAAGATAAGTTTTTATTGCATCTTGAGATGGATCAGTTGACAGAAACATGACTCAGAGAAATAATGGGAGAGAGATAGAATTGGAGGACTTGAGTGTTATGTTAAGTAATGAAGTAAATAAGGAGACTGTGGAAGGCATATGAAGTCAAGGAAAATCCTTTGAACTTGAAATGAGGTAAGTGCAATGCTATAGTCTGGTAGATGGAGAAAATT
Organism: Panulirus argus; assembly: GCA_038088735.1. NCBI lineage: Eukaryota > Metazoa > Arthropoda > Malacostraca > Decapoda > Palinuridae > Panulirus > Panulirus argus. The sequence continues at coordinate 6,256 of JAYMFT010402423.1, read as the reverse complement.
GAATTGAGTGATATAAGTTTATCAGCTTTGGTAAGTGAGATGACCTGAATTGTATATTAATAGTGCTTTCTGCAGTAAATTTTTTTTTTTAAGATCAGAAGGAGTCATAGATTGCCCTTGTTGCAGGCGAACTAATGATGGTTTGCACTGGGAGCCTCCAGCAATGAGGCATATAACCAACCTAGTCCTAATGCACATAGGTAAGTCAAACTGGAATATGTTCATTTCACCTGATGTTGAAGATGATATTTTGAAGGTTTTCATAAGTTAGGTGTAAGTTATATAGGATAAAGCAGATACAGAAACAAAGAATAACTTGCTGAGAAATAGGCTTTTAATTTTTTGCTTTTAATGATGTTTCTGGATTAAAAGTACTGGTTAAAAATCTAGAAGAAATAAGGATGAGAAAATTATTGAGTCAATGAAAAAATGAAAAGGAAAAAAGTATGTTACTTTTAAATTGATTATTCTCCCAGACCTTGTTTACAGTTGTTCAGTCTTCTCACTTTACAGTTCTCCATGCTCCTGAGCCAGATATTTTTTGCTTTTATGGCCCCTTGTCAGATCACTAGACCAGTCCTAGTTGACCCTTCGATCTGAGTATTTTTCTGGTTGATTTTAAGGCTATTTAATTGGAGATGTAGATGTGATGCCAGGTGTGGGCCCTAGATTATAAAGAGTAGATGTTTGTCGATGTCCTGGAAATCAAATGTATGCAATATTTGACTTGAGTAGGTTTGACTGAATAAGAAATTATAGAGTAAGAGAGAGGTGTGGAAGTATGAAGAGTATATGTGATTAGGATATATATGTTAGACTGGAGGAGGGTGAGCTGCAATGTTGTAGACATATGGAAAGGATGAGTGAGGAGAGGATGACTAAGAGGGTGTATGTGTTAGAAGATTTAAGATAAGATTTTGAATGGCAAAAACTTGTAGGAAGTGAATTGATTTAGATACTTGGGAGTGGAGTGGATATAGCATCATTTAGAACCATGGATCTGAAGCAAGTCATAGGATGGGTGAGGAGGTAAAGATGTTGGAACTTTTGAGAAGTGTGTGGAAAGAGAGGTCATTGTCTGAGATGTTAAAGATGTGCATGTTTGAAGGTAATAGAAGTACTGACAGCATTGTATAAATGCGAGACTTAGGCTGTAGATAAGAATGTATGGAAGAAGATGAATGTGATGAAAATGAAACGGTTAAGGACAATATGTTGTAGGGAGGGTTGATCTGATAAGAAATGATGGGGTTAGAGAAGGATGTGGTAATAAGAATATAGTTGTGAGAGCTGAAGAGGATGTGCTGAAATTGTTTGGGCATATTGAGAGGATGAGTGAGGAGAGGTTGACAAGAGGATAGACTTGTCAGAAGTAGAAGAGACGAGAAGGGGGAGACCGAATTTGTGATGAAAGGTTTGAGTATAAAAGGTTTTGAGTGCTTGGGGCCTGAACATGCAGGAGGGTGTAAGGCATGTGTGAGATCCTCCCAGAGTTGAAGAGGGTTTGGTGACCAGGTGTTTACCTTGAAAAATTTGTTTGAAAAGTACTTAGAGAGAGAGAGAGAGAGAGATTTGTATGTGGCAACTGTGAACCTTGAGAAGGTGTTAGAAAGGTTTTACAGAGAAGCCATGTGGAAGGTGTTACTAATATAGTGGGTAGAAGTGAGGTATGTTTCAAGTAATTTTTTATCAGGAGTTTGATGGTGCATGTGTGCAGATGATGTTTTAAAAGAAAATGAATAAAAGGAAGTTCCTACCTTTTGGAAAAAAAAGGGAGGTGTCAGGTTGTAAGTCTATATGGTAACGAACTTGGAGTTTTAGATGAGTTGATACATTTGTGAAAAAAGTTTTGTAAAGATGTTAGTAGGAAAACTGAGGCTGATTTTAAAGTTATGCAGGGAAAAAGGAAGTGAGGGTGCACTGCGAGCTCTAATGGATGGACAAAAATTAAGCTTTTGGTGTATGAGAAACTTGCCGTAAGAATTTCATGTCCATGTATTGTTGAGAATCTGAAATTTACTGTATGCAGGTCAGGATAGGTATAAAATAAGTCCAATAAAGTTGGATAACTTGTGTGTAGTATTTTTGGAATTAGGATGATGGAAAGCATGAAGATGTGAGAACTTTGTGTTGTGAAGTTTTCAAGGGTGGTATGGTCAAGTAGAATGTATAGCAGATGATAGGTTGATTAAAATACTTATAGTAGTACAGCAGATGGTACAAGGAGGAAAGGTAGACAGCAGAAGAGATAGATTGGTGTAGGGCAAGAATTGATTAGTGTTAGGGATATTTCAGATGAAGGTGTTAGAGGAATCATTGGAGATTATATGGTATACTGTGGAAGCATTTTATGGATGGAGTTTGTATGATTAAAGACACTGTTCTCTCAAATTAGTGTAAAGCTGAAAAAGAAAGGTGACCTTTTATCCCTTTTATAAGTGTGGAAGCCCTTGTTTTATTTGTAACATACTAGGCACAGATTGAGCATGAGGGTGTTTGTTATATTGCAGAGACTGTACTAATCCACCCTATTAAATTAGGAACAGAGTAGTAATAGATATGAAAGTTTTCACATTTCATTTCATATAATGAACTGCAGTAAGAATATAATTGCCAGTTTTCTCTTGTCAGCTTTGTCTTGGGAGAGACATCTTCCACATAACTTCTGGTCTCCATACATGGTTAATACCATAGCTTGTGCTGAAGAAGCTGGCATGGACAATAAGGTAGGCGTGAAAAGTACATACATATATGAAGGCAAATAGTTGAAGGAATTTTCACTGTGCTGATATTAGTGAAAATTATTGGGTTAATGCATGATAGTTTTTGGGTTCTGGCCATTCATGAAGGGTAGACCATGCTTGAACTCTACTTAGAGGGTGATTTGAAGAGGGAGTATGCGCCCCCCCCCTTTTTTTTTTTTTTTTTTTTTTTTTTTTTTTTTTTTTTTTACACAACTGAGTAAGTGATTGCGGGGTTTCTTTATTTATGATTACCCCTGGACCAATTTCTATGAAAAAGTTCCAGTGTTACCAGGACCTTTTTGAAGGCTCCTGCAGCTCAAGGCTGTGCTTTTTCTTGTAGCAGGGGAATGCAGATTCCTTCGGAGTGAGAAGTTCTATGACAAGACTATTCCCAGTGGTACAACCTCACCAAAGGTGGCTTATGATGCCACCTTGAGCAGGCAGAGTCTGGTAACACTAGTGATTACAGGGTGAAAGGGTTAATTGTAGGAAGAGGAAAGCAGAGACAGGGACCTCAAGATGTGTGTGAAAAGGATGAAGGGATTAGAATAGTTCGTCATATTTTGTTAGAATATGAAAATGGGTATAAAGAGAAAGTGGAAAATTTCTCTTGTTTTTCTCTTTTCTCTGCTTTCATACTTGTTCACTGTTTCATGCATTAGCAAGATAATACATGGAACAGATGAAGACAGGCAGTGAAATGTATATGAAAGATTGATATTGGAAAAGTCAGGTGTTTGTGATTTTGAAGATTTTTTAAAACTTTTTAGTTAACCTACTGTTAGTTACATTATAATTGTGCTCTTTCTGATTCCTTATATGCTCACTTTTCCTGCTTAGTGAGGTAGCATTAGGAAGTGAGTCTTCAAGGAGTGACAGCACTAGGATCCCGATTCTTCTATCAAGGAATAAAGTATTGAAACTGAAACTGAAGGAGAGATCCTCTCCTTGCTCCTCTTTGTATTTCTACTTTAAGAATGAGATGATACTGGAAGGAGGGCATCTAGCCTCTTACTCCCGCTTTACCTATGGAGGTAAAGCCTTTGTGAGTGACTCTCCCTTTGCGGCCGTCTGTGAAGTTGGCCAGCCACTGTTTATCATTGTTATGGAGAGCAGTGTCAAGTATTTTTATGTGAGGATGTCTCAACCTTTTCAGTTTCATTTGACACACACACCATATTCTCTTGATAAAAGTTCCTTAGAAGTTTTTAAAGCTTTTATCCCATATGATATATTCATTACACCTGTCATACACATTTTACTAATTCATGAATGCCATAATTCCATAAATCCCTCAGTTTTTCTGAGTATATCTCGCATATATTTTCAAAGCAAACACATGATTCTCACATTCTCTTCCACTCCATAAACCACATTGCTCCACCCCATTCTGATGCTTTGTGCATTCCATCACCCTCTCAATTGCCACTCTTCTTTACAGCTTACCGGTTGCACTCGATGTACTTGTATCTCTATTATTCAAAGGTTCACTTTTGTCCTCCTTGTTATTTTACAGTGGTACCCCATAGACATTACACCAGTCCTCAAGTCCCTTGCCTTGAGTCATGCATAGTATAAAATCCTAACTAACCAATTAGCAGCACTGTAACTTGCTTTCTTGAGAAGTTAATTTCCAACCTCGTCCACTCTTGCCAGTTTCCCATGTTTTATCTTTGCAGGGCATCCACCACCCCTTCTCTTTTCACAAATCAGTTTGCCATGACCCTCTTGCTTCACAAACACCCTTCATCTACCACCATATCATCTGACATATTCAGCAGTCCTTCAGAATATTTACTGCATTTCCTTTTCACCTCTTCTTTGCCTGTTACCAATTTCCTTTCTGTCCCCAACACTGAAGTTCATATTTCCTCTCTTTTTCTCCTCACACTGTTCACCTTCTCTCAAAACATTTTCTTATTTTCCCTGAAGTATGTTGATACGTGATCATCCCAACTTTCATTTGCCCCCTTTTTCAGCCCATATACCTTTCTCTGGATCTCCTTTATTGTACAACTCCATCACTCACACTCCCTCTGTAAAGGTAGCACCCACATACTTCTGTTTTCTCATTCTCTAACAAATGAACTTCCTCATTCCACCACTTACTATCCTTTCTTACATGCCCACATCCCATCTTCTGCTTGGCAAACACTTTTCTTGTACATGTAAGCAGTTCTTCCCTAAATACCTCCTATTCCACACTCAGTCCCTCATTCTCACTAGATATCATCTTCCACCATTCTTCACCTAATTTCTCCTGGTATCTCTTCACATGAATCTTTTATTCAAGTTGACTCATGTGCACCACCACCTTTCCACCCAAATCATTTACACTTTTCTTCAAGCCTCTTCAAACTTTCACCTTCATCACCATCAAGAAGTGATCATATATCTCACCAGCTTCCACTCTCTGCACATTTACATTTAAATAGCCAACATACCTGTCAGTTAAGACATAAAACAATAATGCCTGCTCACCATTAACCCCACTCACCCATGTATGGTTTTGTGTGTCTTTCTAAACCAAGTATTTCCAGTCATAGATCCTTTTTCAGCACACATTTCCACAAGCTGTTCACCATAGTCATTCACAGTGGTTACCCCATGCCTCTCATCTGCCAAACCACCTGCCTTTGCATTCAAATCATCCATAACAGTAATGAAATATTTGCCAGTGTGTGAAATGAGTAGCCTGCTAAATGAAGTTCAAATAGAGAAGTAAACAAATCCATCAGTATCCTCCCTACACTTGCCAGCTAGTCTCCTTGTTGTTTACCCCAAATGTAATACATATTAATGATGTAAGAGTACAGTATAAAAACAAGCTTGGTTAAAAGAAACTTCATCTCCATGACCTATCTTATCGGAAGCTGTCAGAAGTGTTATCCACACTTGGCTCTGCACCTGATTCAGCACTCTCATTTCATTAAGGATAATTTATTCATACAATGGAATTTTTAGACCAAGCCCATAAGTTAAGGGCTAAGAGCTCAAAGTGTAAAGTGATTGATGAGGCAGTGTTTTGATATTTTCATGCAGTATCCCAGCTTGAGTGCAAGATATAATGCAAATGCACAAGATTTTGCTTTGAAGTTTTAGGTTGAAGGATATAAAGGTAAAAGAATATATTGAAGAAAAGTGTGATAACTTATCATTTGACTGTGAATAATCTCTTCAGGGAGAAATGGTACTGGACGAGAAGATTTTACAGTACCTGCAAGAGAAGTCATGCAGAGAAGGGCCCAGGAAGATGACTAGAGCTTCATGTGGTGGCTTAATAACTGACCAGGTGCAGAAACTGGAACCAAAGAAAAGGCCTAGCAAAAGAGGTGTGGTAGTTTGTTTAGTTGAAACAGGAATGATATTGTGTAACTTGTAGTATGTGTGAAATTCTCTCCATGTTTTTCTTGGTATGGTGTTATATATATATATATAAACCACGGAAAGGTCTGTGGGGCCTGGATGTGGAAAGGGAGCTGTGGTTTCAGTGCATTACACATGACAGCTAG
>JAYMFT010402412.1:0-18813 GCA_038088735.1 Panulirus argus | reverse complement strand
TATTATTATTATTATTATTATTATTATTATTATTATTATTATTATTATAATTATTATTATTATTATTATTGTTATTATCATCATTATTATTACTGTCATCCGGAGAGAATGGCAAGTCTCAAGTTCTAGGGTGGGTTTGACACTGAGAATTCCCTAAAGCTAAAGACTTTCAGGGTAGAGCGAAATCAGGACCACTTCTTTTCAGATAAATACGATTCACTTTTTCTCAGACAAAAAAGATTAGCTTTCCAAAGCATCTTTTAGTTATTCTTTCCTCCTGCAAACGTTGGAATGTACTTTGTCACTCTGACTCTCATTGTGTGAGACGTTTAGTGAATCATTCAATCAAATTATAGCAAAGGAAGGAGCTGTAAAAGCTCTTAGCTCACCAGGTCAGAAAGATTACGTCTCCCTCACCAACTCGACCCCAGCCTGGCCCGTGGTGACTCATGGTCAGACTTAAATGATGCAAACAAAATTTTATAAACTGCTAATATTTCTGGAAAGCCTGCCTCCGTTACAGAATCCGTTATGAAACAAAACTGGATGAATCAACCGTCGATAGTTCAGAAAAAGTCAGAATTGAGAACGAACATCCGAGTGAGACTGACGGTTTTGCGCTGAATTCTGCCTTACGGAACTCCGGTCCGAGAGGAACAAAGTTTGAGAGAGTGATGCAATCGAACAAGTCCGCAGAACACGTATGGCATACGTACGTTCTCTTCAAGAATCATGAATACTCGCATCTTTGGTCTGTAAGTTCACTTACAATACATAGTGATGCATCGAAGAGAACGAGTCACACCAACTACATTCAAGCGCATTATTCAAGTTCCGTTCATGATTTGTGTTTTTCTTAGGAGATTAAGAAATATAATTTCATGATTGTTTCCTTTTTAAGAGAATTTCTTGAAAATTTCTGGGTAGCGGTCGGCAAATCCTGTATAGATTTACACTGAAAATTACAAAATGTCTGTATTTCTGTATATTCATTGAAAATCCAGTAGAAATACAGAAATTTCTGTAGATCTGGCAACACTGCATCAAAGTTGCCACAAAGTGTCCGATGATAGACTTAACACTTGTGTCCACAGGGCATTGCCCGATAGTGTGGACGCTCCTTAAGAAATGGCACTGGAGTCAACCAGTTGTGCCGAGGAGTAAAAGAGACAAGCAGCTGAGGGTGACTGCTCTGAATGTGAATGGGACGACTGGTGAGAGCCAGAGGAAGGAGCTTGTGGAGAAGTTCAAAAGTTGTAGCTTGGATGTGCTCAGGGTAAGGGGAAACTCTTATCCTAGGGGAGGGCGTGTGGAGTGAAAATGGAAACGATGAATGCAAGTTATGGGAGGGTGTGGAAGGAATGGCATGGACAGGAATAAGTGAAAAGTATTGGGGAAGAGGGAACGTAGGATGTATGATATAAATGATGCTATGTGGAGGTTTGTTTGTATGTCCTGTTGTTCGTAATCTAGATGTTCATGAGTTAGAGACTAGAAATGGACTTCTGTGCTTATTTTGTAATAAACAAAGAAATTTAAAAAGATAGTCACTTAATGTATTTCTTGCAAATAATTTTTCAAATGTTGCTTAAAGAAAAAGGGGGTGATTCAGATTTTCATGTAATCTATAAATAATTTAGTGTTGTGAGTTTTCAAGAAGTAAGAGGTTTGGTGGTAATTTTCAGCTAAATATTCGATAATGTAAAAGATATTCACTTTTTGGAAGAAAGAAAATTTCTTCAATGGCTTTTGAATCTCATGCTAGATTGAGGCCTTCTTTGTTGGTCCTGGCACTACCCTGCCTAAGTGGTAAATGGTACACAAGTATGAAGGAAAAAGAATTCTCATTCATGATTCACATGCTTCAGTCAAATCATCTGTGCTGTACAGAATTGTTTATCATGCATATTGGGGTATATTCATATTCATTCCTTTAACTGTTGGTGTTTTTTATTTTCTTATATTTTGTTGCTTGGCATCTGCTCTTTGTTCTTTTCCATATTTAATGGGGACTTTCACAAAGTTCAGTTATATGATTAAGAAAACCATTTAACCGAACTTTGTAAGCATTTACAACTGTTTCCCTGCTTTAACCAGTTATTGTAAGTACTGCAGTAAAATGTAGAAGTAGGTAGGAACATTAGGCTGAAGCATTAGTAGAAGCATTAGGTAGACGTAGTGGTTAAGAACATTTAGTTAGGTAGTACTTGGTAGGCAGCCAACGAACAGGGAGGTAATACCCACCCGATTATCAGGAGGGTTGGTGACATCTGCTTTGTGAGCTTGCACTTTAGTGGTTGTCAAGTTGCACTCCTCTGATTCAGGTAGCTGTCTTTTCTTTCTGCCTCACAAACATGTGATATACTGGCGTACTGTCCGAAAACATACAATCTCTCCTTATCATATGTAACACTTGACAACACTTAACTCATGCAGATCATTCTTCGTAACTAGATATTCCAGTGGTGAGCACTGTGTGCTAGCCTTGCCTTTTGGCAAAATGGTAGGAGCAGTAGATAGGAGTAGTAGGTAGGAACATTCGGTAGAAACACTAGGTAGAAATAGTAGGTAGGAGCATTATATAGAAGTAGTCATTAGGAACATTAGGTAGGAGCTTCTGCAAACACTGTGCTAGACTTGCCCTCTGCCAATGGCCTATTAAGGCTAAGAAGCAGCACTGGAGTTCTTTAGTTATGGAGACTCTGTTGCTCTGGCCACCCCTTTGAGGGAGTTCCAACTGGAACAGGCATCGGAGATATAGATAGATAGATAGGAACATTTAGGTGGAAGTAGTGGTTAGGAACATTTAGGAAGGAGCATTAAGTAGTAGAAGTAGGTTGGAGCATCAGATAGACCCATTAGGTAGAAGTAATCAGTAGGAACTTCTGGAAATACTTTGCTAGATTTGCCCTCTGCCAGTGGCCTGTTAAGGTTGGAGTGAGGCACTAAAAGCTAAGAAGCGGCACTAGAGTTCTCCGGTTTTGGTCTTTTGCCATGGCTACCCTCTTGAGGGAGTTCCTGGAGGTAGCAGGCATAAGAGATATAGATAATCTGCTTTTGAGTTATGAATACTAGGTTATGTATAGACAGACAGTTAATGAAATGTGTAGAGAAATTTTTAAATGTAGCAATATGTGCTAACTGCAGAAACATGATACTAAGAAGCAGCACAGGAGTTGACCAATTATAGAGACTTCTGCCCTGGCCATCCCTGTAAGGGAGTTCCCAAAAGGAATGGTTATCATAGATATAGATGGATAAACAGATGATATATATATAATTAACATAATTATTAGTGGCTGCCATATAAATTTAAGTACTGTTTTTAAAGCTTGTAATAGGACAGGAATAAGGAGTAAATATTAAGGCAGTTTGAATGAAAAAAGAAATTGGAAGGTAAAGCTGAATCTTTCAGAAAACAAAGATGAAATTCTGATATGAAAAGTTAAAAAGCTGATTCATATGAAGAGCAAATGAAGATATTAGTTTAAGAAAGAATGAGGACTTCATGAAGTTTTGGGAGGAAGTGCATAAACAAAAGGGGGAAGGTTTGTATGGGGAATGAGGCAGTCCTGGACAAGTTATATGAAATTGCTTATGATAGAATGAAGTTCATGTTAAAAAAGAAAAGGCTGTAGGAACAAAGGGATTATAGGTTAGGAGAATGAGAGAGTGATAGTCATAAGGAGAAAGAGAGCATGATGGCACTAAATGTAAATGGGATGACTGGTGAGAGTAAAAGGAGAGAGCTTATGGAGAAGTTTAAAAGTTTTTGTTTGGATGTGCTGGGGATTGGAGAACCCAGTGCAATTTATGGGAGGGCATGCAAGGAATGGTATGGATGAGAATGCATGAAAATTATCAGGAAAGAGGGAAAGAACAATGTGCAATTCTGCTGTCACTGAAGTGTGGTAGGGTGTCACAGAACACAGATGGAATGAATCTAAAATAGTGTGGATGAAAGGAAAGACTGGAATTGTGAAATATGCATGGATAAGTGTATCAGCTCATGTGAATATGATGACTGTATAAAAAATTTTGAGAATGAGAGAATCATAGGTGTAATGGGTGATGTGATTGCAAAACTGGGATGTGATAAAATTGGAAAGATAGTTGGGTAAATGGGGAGTACCTAGAGTAAATGATGGTGGAAGTATCTTATGAATGTCTATGATGTGAGGGGTTTATTCCTTGCAAACACTTTTTTCAGTACAAAATTATCCACAGGTATACATGGATGAGAAATGATGGAAGAGGAGCAAAAGGCATTGATTGACTATGTGACAGTGGATGAAAGATTGAGAAAGGCTGTGCTAGTTGCTAGAGTTGTGAGAGAATTCTTTGGAGAATTTGACCATTTCGCAGTTCTTGTAGGGATGAAAATCAGGAGAAGTGGAGGCATGGTTTTAGGAATAATGGAAAGGTAAAAGTATTGGCAAGCAAGAATATGAGTCAGAAAAAATGTAGGAAGAAGTATGAGAGGAAGGTTACCAGAAGTTTATATGGAAATGCAGTGACATTAGGGAAGTAGTCATGTGCAAATGACGTGTTTAAAATGTTTGAATAATATTAAAGGCTGTAGAATTAGTAGTTGGATACATTGTTGTGAGATACAGGAATAATTATGGCAATGCATGTGGACATAAGAAATTAAAACTGCTGTGGAAAAAAATAAAAAGGTATGTGGTATAATGCTGAAAAGGAGGAGGGAAGAAAATGAGATATGTAAGCAGGATGTTAAGAAGCTGACAGAGGAAAGCAAAGAAAGAGCAGATGAAGATTTTTAAGAAAGATGAGTGAAAAGTTGTTTCAGTGCAATACACATGACAGCTAAAGGCTGAGTGTGAGTGGATGTGGCCTTTTTTTCATTTGTTTGTCTAGAAATGAAGAATGATTGTGATTAATGAGCTTTTTGTTTTTACAGGGAGTTGTGGTGAGAAGGATGATACTACATCCATGAGAACACCTATTGGACAGGAAAGAAAATGATCGTATAGGTAGTTGTGGTGAGAAGGATGAAAATGCAATGATGTGAACATCTATTGAAAGAAGAGAGACATTTTCTGATACATGAAAATGATAACAATAACATGACTATTAGTTATGTATGAAGTCTTAGGAAACAGTCATCTATAGGATTTTTTAAAAAAAGGGGAATAACTAATAAAATATGCTGAATTCTTTAGAAATGTCAGATGTATAAGATGCAGTTTCAGCAGGATATAATAACTGACTGAAATGGTAATGGAATGGAGACATGACATCATAAGTCCTAGCAAGTAATATATGTTAATACATGATTAGCAAAGGAAATAAGTAAGAGATAATTGTTAATATTTTATGAACTGTTCCAACAATATATATTAATATGAAGCTTAGGAAATAAGTCATGCTGATTAATTGTAGAAAATTGATATGTAGTGTACCAATAATATATATGAAAATATCCAAACTCAGGTAGCAAGTAACAGAATAGAGGGAGATACTGGTCTCTGTTGTATGAATTCTTCAAATAATAAATACATGAAGCTCAGGGAACGAGCCATAGAATAGTAAGAGAGAGTATTTCTTGGTATTTTTTTGGCTTGTTTCCTGAGGTCATATAAGTACTGTATATTATTGGAAGAAGACACACAACAGTAATGGATATATATGTTACTATTCTATGAGTTGTATGATTTTGGGGTTAATGTAAATCATTAGAAATAGTATTAGAATAGGAACATATGTATTAGTATTTACTAATTTTACTTTTGTATGTTTTTTTTCATCTTTCTAATATATTTGTATATATAGTATGACTTGTTTTTATATAAGAAGTTGTACAATATTTACAAATATATTTCTTTAAATTCTGACTTTCTCCAAAAGTCATAGAACAGTAAAAATATATTTCTTATTAGTTTATGACTTCTGGAGAAGCAAAAGTCGTAGAACAGCTGTATGACATGTTTTGAAATAAAAAATCTTTTAGTTTCTAATCTGTGACTTTTCTTAATAAGTCACATTAACAAATAGATTTGTTTGTGTTCAATAATATTCTATGACATTTTATGCATCTATTGACAAAAATGCAGAAAATGATGATGTCTAAATGTTTAGTGTCACCCTATTCTCCTAACTTAGCTAATGTAAGACAGTATTAAAAAATGGTGCTTTTAATGTTGCCTTCCAGTACATTCACACTATCAGTAAGACCTTAATTAAAAGTAGGCCAAATTATCCAATTGGGAGTGTTTTTGCCGTCAAATGTAAGGCATGTAAAGATGTATACATTGACCTGACTGTTAAAACAGCAGTTGAAAGATGCTATTTTCACAGTCATTCAGTACGCAGGGATGAACCACAGAATGCAATTGCTAAACACTGTCATGAAAACGATCACCCTGTAGACCTAACCCAGTTACATTGTACCCCTCTCTGATTATATTACCTGTAACATCAATGAATCTGTCTTAACTGCCAAAACAGAGTTCTAAGAACTTTAATTTGTCCCCAGGTAACTTTAAAGCACATCCTATCATCAACCAAATCATTATGAAAGAATCATCAAGAAACGATAACATAAGAAAAGTAGTTGAACACACATCTCGTTACCCAGGCCAACCCCACCCCCCCTGCCCCACACAACCCACCTTAATTACGAGACACCCTCCACTTCCCACTTAACGGTCAGGCCAGTGTATTATCCGGAGGCAGTAACAAGACGATAGCTGTATGATGGTGTTGCGATTTAAAAAACTTTATGAATTGTTTCCATCTGATGAGGCGAATTGTCTCTTTGAAACATGATACATGTATAGAAAAATTACATGTTAAATATAATCATCTAAACTCCTACTGAATAGCGATTTCAACAATATATATATATATATATATATATATATATATATATATATATAAATGATTATCATTATTATCGTGTGCTTGTTTATTTGCCGTGTTTATGCATGCATATGTGTGTGTGTGTGTGTGTGTGTGTGTGTGTATGCCACAGAGAATCTTAAAGGTAAACCATCCCACGGTAGCTACTCAGTTTGGGTACAAATCTTTAAGTAGATTATAATTGGTTCAGTAAATACTGAATACTTGCGAAAATATGTCATCCTTTTTTGAAAAATATCTTTTTTCAGTTTGGAAGAAAAAGATAAGTTTTCTAGAAAAGATTTTGAAATAAAGCGTCCAGTTATATCTTTATTAAGTTTGATAAAGACATTTAATATTGATACAACATTATTGCCACTTGAAGTATTGTGGACTTTGGCTTCCCACCAGAGAGGCTTTGCTTGATGTTGTCCTCCCGCGGGGCCGGGCATTATGCCTGTCCTCCCGGGCAACGGGTCTGGTGGGATCAGGTCCTCTGGCTACAAGTCCTGGTCTTGCTTAGTGTGCGGCAGGTCACCCCTGATGCCGGCCGGGGCACGTGTTGTGCTCTCAGACCCACCCGTCTCTGCCCAGGTTACATCTTGACAGGTTGGGACGGTTCCTGTGATGCCTGTGGACCCGGAAGTGGCTATACGATGGCCGTCACAGGTCGTGGGGTCCCCCTCCCCGTGTACCCTGGTGTAGTTGTGATGTATTCCTCCTCAGGCAATTCTTTGGTGCGCCTGACATTTTCGGAGTATCATCTATAAATCTACAGGTAACAAGAGTTCTGTACTGAAGCCAGCTCTTGGGTACGATATAATGTTCCATCAAAGACTTTTTTTGATTCCTTTAAATTTAATCATAACCATGCTATTAGTTTCTAATATCCTTTAACACTCTCCTCGGCTGATACATCACGAGCTTTGGTCAATGTAAAGTGGGATGAAGTGAGCCAGGTTGATCTCTAGGAAGAGACGCGCCTGTTTGTAGTAGACGTAATGGTTGTCTCTTCATCACGTCGCTTGTTCTTCACATTCACATTAGAATTAGGTATTCAGAATATTCCTCAAACATTTTCGCCATCGACCATGCAAAGGTGCAAGGAACACAACATCAAACAGATTTAGGGATCAGACCAGCAAAGAATGGAAACAGCGACACGAAAAACTGAAGTCCTGTGACGTTGACGAAACTAAAGTAAACGGTCACCACTTGGAGGACGATCCCTCCTCACTGTACTTCCTCCACCGATCGTCAAAGACATTTGATTTCTCATCTATGATAAGAGTGCAATTCCATGTTGATTGTATCTGGTTGGAATTATATTTTCTTTTGGATATGAAACGCCAGCACTAGACATTCTCATATCCGGTAAGGGTTTACTTTCCCCTGACATTCCTCAGCTGGACCTGGACCTGTAGTCAACAGTTAACAGAGGAATCAGAAGTGAGGGCAACATACCACGGAGGCTTGTAACCTGCCGGGAGCATTAGACCAGCAGGAGCAATATATGCAGTTAACGTCGTTACTGAAATGATTATTACGAATAAGTCATGAGTTGTGTTGCTTGATGCTGCACACGAGGGGCGTCTCTGCCTGTGTCTAGGTCCCCGACAGACAGCTCCTGTTTGGTCTCCCAACCGCCCCCTGAACGCTGCCATCCTCCGCCCGTTCTTTATGATTAGTCTCACGTGTTTTGATCCCCACAACCTATTCTCTTTGTTCACTGCAAATGTGTTTACCTTAACTTTTACAGTGTCTTTCGATTCCCACGCTGCTTTTCTTATCTACGAATCCGTCTCCCACGTGTCTGTGTGTCGGTCTGTACCTGGCGTTCTCTCCATGTCTTTACTCCACTTTCCCCAGATCTGTTTCCATGCATATTTACTGAAGCAGTCAACAGGGCATCCATTCGGACTCCTCCCTCCCACTTGCTACCCTCATGACTCTCTCCCTCCCTCAGACATTGCCTTAAATATTTCTTCTGCCAGAAAAGCTTCCAGAGCCGCGCTGTCAGCCGCCGTATATCAACGACCCACTAATTTCCCTAACAATTTGGGTGGACTTTACTTCAGGAGGCGGCTCCTCCCCCTCTGCTTCCATGACAATAACAATTTGCCGTTTTCTGTTCCCTCTGCCAGACTCCAGCGAACCAGGACTGTCAAGTTTATATATTCCAGTGTTATTCCCTCTCCCTCCTGCCTGGTCACTCTGGGTTCCCGACCTCTTCTTCCACATTCCTCTATTGTGAAATCGTAATAAATTTCTCTCTTAATCTTTTCCACCCAGTTTCACTTGGACCTCCGGACCTGATCATGAGTAACTGTCTATTTACATGTTCCTCACATTCATCTCGATGGGCAGTTAGTTGGTCCTCTGGTGGGGAGTTGGTTGACATGGAACAAAGGATGTGGCGAAGTGTTCCAGCGCTTAAGCTGTGAACTGAGATTTCGTTTGGGATTTTAAACTTAAAAGCGGAACACATCCCCTTTGATGAAGTGACGACCAGCTGGAAGAGAGGGAATGCCCAAGTCGGCACCAGTTTCTGCCCGTGTTGGGCTGTAGGTTATAATCATAACGAGAGTTGATGTTCCAGAGTTGCTGAAAAAGTGTATTTAGAAAGAACTGACCATTTAGTTGTCATTGTTAAAGGTAGAAAGCCTATACTAGACAAGACACAATGAAAACCCTTAAATCTATTGATTTTGTGATTTAAGGAAGCTAATAAATCACAGCAGATATTCAGAAAAACCGTAGCCTTTTAATTACATATAAAAAATTACACTGCTTCTTGATAATTATATCTTTTAATTAGTTCAGCAGTGTATCTTTTGCCCGATGATCCCCAAGTTATTCTATCTGAAGTAATTTCTATACCTTAATACCTGTTAAGAATAACTTTCTCTGTATATATGTTTCTGTGTAAGATAATTTTCTTCCCTGTTCTTCTGGCGTTCACTTCATCAAATATCGGAAACAAGGTGAGGCCTGGACGCAGACGTGAGCCCAGCTTTGGGCTTACTATTGGCATAGGAAGAAAGTGAGCCGAGCCATGAGCCCGTCACAGCCTTCCTGATGGGAGTGATCCCAGCCTCGGGGTCATCACTGGGTTCGAGGTGGGTGTGAGTCGAACCTTTGGCTCGTCAGTTGGCTGGTCACGGAAGTGAGCCCAGTCTCAGATTCACCTCAAGGTTCATGTCAGAAGTGATCCCAGCCTTGGGCTCACAACAAGGATAGTTGTCGCAGTTATTCCGATACTGTTCTCCTCGCAGCAGCCTGGTGAAGCAAGTAGTCCCAGACTTTGGCTCATCAGAGCCTGTTGATGGTAGTGGGTCATGCCTCCTGGCAACAGGGCTCCCCTGAGAGGAATTTTATCAGGAGATGCAAAGTTTCTTTGGGGCCCCCTTCCTTCCCTTCTCCATTAGTCATCCTGTTTTTATCCACTATAGTTTATGCCATGAGCTGTAAGGCAAAAAAAAAAAGGGTATGAGAGATAAGGGAGGGGTGAAATGGCGCGCTCTGATGATTTCCTGCATTTTCTGAGATTCCAGGAAATTCCCGGGCCCCCTATCGGACCCCCAGGCCCGGGTACGACGTGCCCCCTGCACCCACCCATCCCTTTCAGAGGCCCTGCCTGACAACACTAGTCAGTGTGAAAAATGGTGGATCTTGGTCACTGTCACGATGACTGTGGACGGTCCCTCTGGCCTTCCCCTTACCATTTCCTCCAGCGGTTCCGGTCCCATCCTGTACTGTCCTTTGTCATTACCAGTGTCGCCCTCACCCCTCCACCTCATCTACCTCCACGGCTTCACCTCTCCACCTCATCTACCTCCACGCCCTCACCTCTCCACCTCATCTACCTCCACGGCCTCACCCCTCCACCTCATCTACCTACATGGCCTAACCCCTCCACCTCACCTACCTCCACGGCCTCACCCCTCCACCTCATCTACCTCCATGGCCTAACCCCTCCACCTCATCTATCTCCACGGCCTCACCCTTCCGCCTCATCTACCTCCTCGGCCTCACCCCTCGAACTCATCTACCTCCACGGCCTCACCCCTCCACCTCATCTACCTCCAATTCAGTATGAGTTGAGATAATTTCCTATATGTTATTTTTCTATACATGCTGCACAGCATGTTTCAAGGAGACAATCCGCTTCATCAGGCGCAAACAATTCATAGATTCTTTTTTAATCCTAACATCACCACAAAGACTCCGTCTCACCTCCGTCATTCTCGACTACACACTGGCCTGACCGTTGAGGGGAAAGTGGGAGGTACCTTGTGGTTGAGGAGGGTTGCGTGGGGGGGGGGGGGTTGGCCTGGGTTCCAAGATGTGTGTTCATCTAAATTCTCATGTTATCGTTTCATGACAATCTTTCATAATGATTTGGTTGATAATAGGGCGTGCTTTAAAGTTACCCGGAGACAAATAAAAGTTCTTAGCATTAGCCATTAAGACTAATTGGTTATTGGCACAGTTCATTCAATACGCAGGGATGAACACAGAAATGCGATAGCTAAACACTGGCATGAAAACGATCACCCAGTAGACCCTAACAGAGCCCAGTCACATTGTACCCCTCTTCTGACTATGTTACCCGTAACGTCATTGAATAGGTAATAACTGCTAATACTAAGAACTTTAATTTGTCCCCGGGTAACTTTAAAGCACATCCTATCATCAACCAAATCATTATGAAAGAATCATCAAGAAACGATAACATAAGAAAAGTAGTTGAACACACATCTCGTTACCCAGGCCAACCCCACCCCCCCTGCCCCACACAACCCACCTTAATTACGAGACACCCTCCACTTCCCACTTAACGGTCAGGCCAGTGTATTATCCGGAGGCAGTAACAAGACGATAGCTGTATGATGGTGTTGCGATTTAAAAAACTTTATGAATTGTTTCCATCTGATGAGGCGAATTGTCTCTTTGAAACATGATACATGTATAGAAAAATTACATGTTAAATATAATCATCTAAACTCCTACTGAATAGCGATTTCAACAATATATATATATATATATATATATATATATATATATATATATAAATGATTATCATTATTATCGTGTGCTTGTTTATTTGCCGTGTTTATGCATGCATATGTGTGTGTGTGTGTGTGTGTGTGTGTGTGTATGCCACAGAGAATCTTAAAGGTAAACCATCCCACGGTAGCTACTCAGTTTGGGTACAAATCTTTAAGTAGATTATAATTGGTTCAGTAAATACTGAATACTTGCGAAAATATGTCATCCTTTTTTGAAAAATATCTTTTTTCAGTTTGGAAGAAAAAGATAAGTTTTCTAGAAAAGATTTTGAAATAAAGCGTCCAGTTATATCTTTATTAAGTTTGATAAAGACATTTAATATTGATACAACATTATTGCCACTTGAAGTATTGTGGACTTTGGCTTCCCACCAGAGAGGCTTTGCTTGATGTTGTCCTCCCGCGGGGCCGGGCATTATGCCTGTCCTCCCGGGCAACGGGTCTGGTGGGATCAGGTCCTCTGGCTACAAGTCCTGGTCTTGCTTAGTGTGCGGCAGGTCACCCCTGATGCCGGCCGGGGCACGTGTTGTGCTCTCAGACCCACCCGTCTCTGCCCAGGTTACATCTTGACAGGTTGGGACGGTTCCTGTGATGCCTGTGGACCCGGAAGTGGCTATACGATGGCCGTCACAGGTCGTGGGGTCCCCCTCCCCGTGTACCCTGGTGTAGTTGTGATGTATTCCTCCTCAGGCAATTCTTTGGTGCGCCTGACATTTTCGGAGTATCATCTATAAATCTACAGGTAACAAGAGTTCTGTACTGAAGCCAGCTCTTGGGTACGATATAATGTTCCATCAAAGACTTTTTTTGATTCCTTTAAATTTAATCATAACCATGCTATTAGTTTCTAATATCCTTTAACACTCTCCTCGGCTGATACATCACGAGCTTTGGTCAATGTAAAGTGGGATGAAGTGAGCCAGGTTGATCTCTAGGAAGAGACGCGCCTGTTTGTAGTAGACGTAATGGTTGTCTCTTCATCACGTCGCTTGTTCTTCACATTCACATTAGAATTAGGTATTCAGAATATTCCTCAAACATTTTCGCCATCGACCATGCAAAGGTGCAAGGAACACAACATCAAACAGATTTAGGGATCAGACCAGCAAAGAATGGAAACAGCGACACGAAAAACTGAAGTCCTGTGACGTTGACGAAACTAAAGTAAACGGTCACCACTTGGAGGACGATCCCTCCTCACTGTACTTCCTCCACCGATCGTCAAAGACATTTGATTTCTCATCTATGATAAGAGTGCAATTCCATGTTGATTGTATCTGGTTGGAATTATATTTTCTTTTGGATATGAAACGCCAGCACTAGACATTCTCATATCCGGTAAGGGTTTACTTTCCCCTGACATTCCTCAGCTGGACCTGGACCTGTAGTCAACAGTTAACAGAGGAATCAGAAGTGAGGGCAACATACCACGGAGGCTTGTAACCTGCCGGGAGCATTAGACCAGCAGGAGCAATATATGCAGTTAACGTCGTTACTGAAATGATTATTACGAATAAGTCATGAGTTGTGTTGCTTGATGCTGCACACGAGGGGCGTCTCTGCCTGTGTCTAGGTCCCCGACAGACAGCTCCTGTTTGGTCTCCCAACCGCCCCCTGAACGCTGCCATCCTCCGCCCGTTCTTTATGATTAGTCTCACGTGTTTTGATCCCCACAACCTATTCTCTTTGTTCACTGCAAATGTGTTTACCTTAACTTTTACAGTGTCTTTCGATTCCCACGCTGCTTTTCTTATCTACGAATCCGTCTCCCACGTGTCTGTGTGTCGGTCTGTACCTGGCGTTCTCTCCATGTCTTTACTCCACTTTCCCCAGATCTGTTTCCATGCATATTTACTGAAGCAGTCAACAGGGCATCCATTCGGACTCCTCCCTCCCACTTGCTACCCTCATGACTCTCTCCCTCCCTCAGACATTGCCTTAAATATTTCTTCTGCCAGAAAAGCTTCCAGAGCCGCGCTGTCAGCCGCCGTATATCAACGACCCACTAATTTCCCTAACAATTTGGGTGGACTTTACTTCAGGAGGCGGCTCCTCCCCCTCTGCTTCCATGACAATAACAATTTGCCGTTTTCTGTTCCCTCTGCCAGACTCCAGCGAACCAGGACTGTCAAGTTTATATATTCCAGTGTTATTCCCTCTCCCTCCTGCCTGGTCACTCTGGGTTCCCGACCTCTTCTTCCACATTCCTCTATTGTGAAATCGTAATAAATTTCTCTCTTAATCTTTTCCACCCAGTTTCACTTGGACCTCCGGACCTGATCATGAGTAACTGTCTATTTACATGTTCCTCACATTCATCTCGATGGGCAGTTAGTTGGTCCTCTGGTGGGGAGTTGGTTGACATGGAACAAAGGATGTGGCGAAGTGTTCCAGCGCTTAAGCTGTGAACTGAGATTTCGTTTGGGATTTTAAACTTAAAAGCGGAACACATCCCCTTTGATGAAGTGACGACCAGCTGGAAGAGAGGGAATGCCCAAGTCGGCACCAGTTTCTGCCCGTGTTGGGCTGTAGGTTATAATCATAACGAGAGTTGATGTTCCAGAGTTGCTGAAAAAGTGTATTTAGAAAGAACTGACCATTTAGTTGTCATTGTTAAAGGTAGAAAGCCTATACTAGACAAGACACAATGAAAACCCTTAAATCTATTGATTTTGTGATTTAAGGAAGCTAATAAATCACAGCAGATATTCAGAAAAACCGTAGCCTTTTAATTACATATAAAAAATTACACTGCTTCTTGATAATTATATCTTTTAATTAGTTCAGCAGTGTATCTTTTGCCCGATGATCCCCAAGTTATTCTATCTGAAGTAATTTCTATACCTTAATACCTGTTAAGAATAACTTTCTCTGTATATATGTTTCTGTGTAAGATAATTTTCTTCCCTGTTCTTCTGGCGTTCACTTCATCAAATATCGGAAACAAGGTGAGGCCTGGACGCAGACGTGAGCCCAGCTTTGGGCTTACTATTGGCATAGGAAGAAAGTGAGCCGAGCCATGAGCCCGTCACAGCCTTCCTGATGGGAGTGATCCCAGCCTCGGGGTCATCACTGGGTTCGAGGTGGGTGTGAGTCGAACCTTTGGCTCGTCAGTTGGCTGGTCACGGAAGTGAGCCCAGTCTCAGATTCACCTCAAGGTTCATGTCAGAAGTGATCCCAGCCTTGGGCTCACAACAAGGATAGTTGTCGCAGTTATTCCGATACTGTTCTCCTCGCAGCAGCCTGGTGAAGCAAGTAGTCCCAGACTTTGGCTCATCAGAGCCTGTTGATGGTAGTGGGTCATGCCTCCTGGCAACAGGGCTCCCCTGAGAGGAATTTTATCAGGAGATGCAAAGTTTCTTTGGGGCCCCCTTCCTTCCCTTCTCCATTAGTCATCCTGTTTTTATCCACTATAGTTTATGCCATGAGCTGTAAGGCAAAAAAAAAAAGGGTATGAGAGATAAGGGAGGGGTGAAATGGCGCGCTCTGATGATTTCCTGCATTTTCTGAGATTCCAGGAAATTCCCGGGCCCCCTATCGGACCCCCAGGCCCGGGTACGACGTGCCCCCTGCACCCACCCATCCCTTTCAGAGGCCCTGCCTGACAACACTAGTCAGTGTGAAAAATGGTGGATCTTGGTCACTGTCACGATGACTGTGGACGGTCCCTCTGGCCTTCCCCTTACCATTTCCTCCAGCGGTTCCGGTCCCATCCTGTACTGTCCTTTGTCATTACCAGTGTCGCCCTCACCCCTCCACCTCATCTACCTCCACGGCCTCATCCCTCCAACTCATCTACCTCCACGGCCTCATCCCTCCAA
Source organism: Panulirus argus (assembly GCA_038088735.1). Taxonomy (NCBI): domain Eukaryota; kingdom Metazoa; phylum Arthropoda; class Malacostraca; order Decapoda; family Palinuridae; genus Panulirus; species Panulirus argus. The sequence goes on along the minus strand of JAYMFT010402412.1, from coordinate 3,056 downwards.
CTCATCTACCTACACAGTCTCATCCCTCCACCTCATCTACCTCCACGGCCTCACCCCTCCACCTCATCTGCCTTCATACCCTCATCCCTCCACCTCATCTACCTCCACGGCCTCACCCGCCCACCTCATCTACCTCCACGACTTCATCCCTCCACCTTATCCACCTCCTCCCTCCACAACCGTGATCGATGATTGATTTTGTACAAAGAGATACAAAGGATTTCAAACAGCAACATACCCCTGGGTCCCTCCCAGGCTGCTTGTGATATGAAAATCATAGAGTCATTGTGGTAAAAGTGGAAATAGAAATAGAAAAATATAAACTTTTCTCTAAATATAATACCTATCTTTAAATATAGATACTTAGTGAACAAAGATTAGGGTGAAATTCTTGATATTCGTCTTAAGAATGAACGATCTCCAAGAATAGGAATGAAAGGGAAAAAACATTACACGAGAAAGGCTAAGAATAAAAGAGAAGAGAAGAAACGAGACAGAAGAACTATAATGAATACAGAACATGAACCACATTCCTGTTAACGTGAGTGTGTTGATGTACTCAGTATCGGAGAGCGTTTATGGAGATAATTTTGCAAGATCTTGCATAAGACATGACACGATCCATACTACACCTACCGAGGGAAGCCGCAGTCCTGACCCAGCAGCCAGTGAGGCTGTCTTGGGTCCACAGCGAGGCTTGTTATCACGGCGCCTCATACAGACAGAGATAATGACTTACGAAGATGATCTCCCATGGTCAGCTGATGGCTGAGCTGAGCTCAGGAAGGTATCAAGGAATCTGCGTGGCCATCAAATGTAAAATCATACGTGACCGATTCCTCTATCAAGGAATAGATTATCAAAACTGAAACTGAACTGAATAAATTACAATAAGATTCGCAACTTGAGAACAGGTTAGTTCTTATACTGCTCTATATACACCTGGTTCATATATGTTGACGGTATGATTAATTGTTATATTGCTTTGTATATACCTGGTTCATATATGTTCACGATGCAGTGTGTAATACGAAAATCGAACGAAATCTACCGACGAAAGAGAGAGAAAGAGAGACATTTCCTCTGGTCTGAGGAGACGGCGTCTCACAAAGACGGTCTTGTCCCACCAGCCAGGCTCAGTAACGTGACGTCTTACGGCTGAAAAGATTACACTACAATACATGAATATATGAACAATACTTGATTCTGTGGCATATATCTTTATCTTTAAGACCGATAAGGACATACCATAGCAAGTCACGGTGTCATACGAGGTTCTTACACACCTTGAGTACTACAGCTGATAATTTGGAAAGGTGTTTAAACAGTAGCCTGCAAGACGGTATCTTGGTGGGCTATAAGATACTGAGAGATTCACAACATCCAGGAGGGTTGGATACGACTATAATAGTTTGGAAGATGGTACCGTAAGACTAACTCTAAAATACATTAAACTATTCACGACGCTTGGTTGACAGGGATAGACTTACGAGAGACTATTCATGGAGCGTGGATGACAGGGATAGTCTCACTTGTGATTCATGTTGAGGTACGATAAGGACGACGGGGAAGTTGAATGTTTAGAACTGAGATTATTGGCAAACCCTTGGCTGTGTTTAATACAAGAAATAGCTAATGATAGTAATAATAATAATAATGATGATAATGACGATAACAATAATAGATGAAACTGATTATCATCATTGTTACTAACTCACCACGGACTCAACACTGTATATGAATAGGAAACCTTTACCACACAGAAGACAAAGATATGAAGTGTAAACAAAGAAACTTTCCAACGTGGAGGTTTACCCTGGAAAAATAAGGAAAAGTAAAAATGTCCAAAATCTTTTCATTCCACTGTACAAAAATTGCAGTGTTGATAAAGAATGTCTGAATAATTTATTCATTTGCGTCACTGTGAAATGAAATACATGAGTCGTGTTTATATAAACTCGACGCTCTCTCTTTGAATAGGAGTCATTAAATAATTAGGCAATTACGGGACTCATTAGTGCTGAGATACAATGACTGTATCTTAAATTTCGTATATTCTGTATAAACAGTTCATTATAACAAAGACAAAAAACTTCTTTTCATGACCACTTCTAATTATGACATCACGTTCCTGATTATACCATTACGTTCCTTGATTATGTCATCACCTTCCTACTTATTCCGTCACGTTCCTAATGATGCCATCACCTTCCTGATCATACCATCACCCTCCAAATTAGACTATTACGTTCCAAATGATTCCGTCACATTCCTGATTATACCATGGTGCACTTTCCTAATAATACCATCACATTCCTAATTATTTCATTACGTTCCTAATAATATCATCTAATTGATTATATCATCATCATCTTTATACGATTATATTCCTTATTATACCATCACCTTAACTATTCCATCATATTCCTATATATTTCATCAAGTTCTTATTTATTCCATCACGTTTCTTAGTAAACTTTTACGTTCCTAATCAATCCATCACTTATTATACCATTACGTTCCTAATTATACCATTAAGATCCTAATTAATCCATTACGTTCCTAATTTTACCAATCACGCTTCTAGTTATGCCATCACGTTCCTAATTTACCCTCATGTTACTAATTATGAACTTACGTATCATATTATTGAATCGCGTTCCAAATTCTGCCTTCACGTTCCTTATCATACAATCACATTCCAAATTACTCCACTACGTTCCCAATTAGTCAATGACTTTTCTGTCATATCATCACGTTCCAAAGTGTACCATTACGTTCTAATTATACAATCACGTGCCTACTTATTCCTTCACGTTCCTGGTTGTTCCATCACGTTCCCAATTATATAATCACGTATCTAATCATTCCATCACGTTCCTTATTATTCTATTACGTTTTTAATCATTGCATCACGTTCCTAATCATACCATCACGTTTGTGATTGAAACATCAAATTCCTAAGTATATCATGTTCCTAATGGACTCCCGTGGTGTAGCGGTTAGCGTTCCTGACCGTGACGCATTTACGGGCCGCCCAGGGTCGAGCGCATAGG
>JAYMFT010402401.1:0-18814 GCA_038088735.1 Panulirus argus | reverse complement strand
GCGGGAAACAGCGATCAAGTATAATAAATAAATAATAAATATATATATATATATATATATATATATATATATATATACACACACACACACATGTACATTTTCATACTTGATTGCCTTTATCCATTCCTAGCGCCACCATGCCCCCATAGGAAACAGCATCACTACCCCCTGTGACAGTAAGGTAGTTCTAAGAAACATATGAAGAAAGGCCACATCCGCTCACATCCATTCTCTAGCTGTCATGTGTCAGAGGCTGGTGTGAGGGCAAGAGCTACAAAGAGGGTAAGCATTACTGATCAAGCAGGAGATGTGGGAATGTGTGAAAGAGTGAGCTTCGGACTGAAGTGAGTGAAAATGAAAGTGGGCTGCAAGATTTGGGTGATTATAAGTGCTTATTCACCTAGCCATACAAAGGAGGATAATGAGAGGCAAATCTTTTGGAAAAAGCTTAGTGAGTGTGCCAGCAGTTTTGATGCTTGAGGTTAGGTTTTGCAATAAGTGATTTAAATGTGAGAGTGAGTACTGTGGCAGTTGAGAATATAATTGGGGGGTAAGTGGTATTCAATGAGGTTAACAGGAATGGAGAGCAGGTTGTGGAGTTATGTGCTCAAAAAGGACTGGTGACTGTGAACACTTAACTTAAAAAGAGGGATATACATATGCATATGTGGGTGAGTAGGAAAGGTAAGAGGGCATTATTGGATTATATACTAATTGACAGATGTGCAAAAGAGAAGCTATTGGAAGTAAGTATGTTGAGATGGCCAGCTAGTGTAATATCTGACCTGGTGGAGGCACGGGTGAAGATTTGTAAGAGTTTTGTAATAATTTTCAGAAAAGAGGAAACAAAATGAGTGATGACAGGGTGTTGAAAGTAAATGTGCTTGGAGGAGATACATGTGTGGAGAAATACCTGGACAGATTGGATGTAGAATGGCAAAAGGTGAGTGTAAAGGAAGCAAAGGGAGTGGGTGAGGAAAGGGGATATATAGGGAAGCAGTGACTGCATGTGCAAGAGAAGTGTGTGGCATGCAAAAGGTGGGAGTTGGACAGGTGAGAAAGGGTAGCAAGTGGTGGGATAATGAAGTTGCTTGTGAAACAGAAAAGAGAATGCAGGGTAGGAGTGAAAATGACTGAGATATAAAGGGAAGTTAAGAGAAAGGTGTAGGGGTTGGAAAAGAGGGCAAATGAAGATTGGGGGTGAGCAGCTATTAGTAAACTTCTTGGAGAATAATAGATACTTCGGAAGGAGATTAATAGTGACAGGAAAATAAGAGAACAAATTGGGAAGATCAGCGAAAAGGGCAAATGGGAAAGTTGTAATAGGTAGTGATGAGGTGAGGAGATGGCGAAAGTATTTTAAAGGACTGTTAAATATGTTTAATGATAGGTTGGAAGATGTAGGGTGTCTGGGTTGGGGAGGTATGTGATAAGGAAGTCATGAAGAGCAGTTTGGTGAAGAGAGAAAGGATGGTGCAAACCTTGTGTAAGATAAAATGAGGCTAGGTGGCTGGAGTGGATGGTATTGCACTTGAATTTGTTATGAAATGAGATGACTGTGTTCTTGTATGGTTAGTTAGGATTTTCAATGTATGTATAGATCATGGTGAGGTGCTTCAGAACTGGCAGAATGCATGTATAGTGCCACTGTGTAAAGACTAAAAGGACAAACATGAGTATTTAAATTTCACAGGTTTGAGATTGTTGAGTGAAACCTGTAAGTTGTATGGAAGAGTGGTGACTGTGAGGGTGAAGGCAAGTACAGAGCATCAGACTGAACAGGAACAATCTGGCTTCAGGAGTGGTACAGGATGTGTGGATCAGGTGTCTGCTTTGAAGAATGTGTGAGAAATACTTAAAGCAGTAGAAGGATTTGTATGTGGTATTTATGGATCTGGAGAAAGCTAGAGGAGTGAGTGAGGAATGGGAGGTATTTAGAAAAGTAGTGCTGGCAAGTGTGAGAGAAGTGTGTGGCATGTGGGAGGTGGGAGGTGTGTAGGTCAAAAAGGGTAGAGAGTGGTTGGATGATGAAGTACAGTTGCTGGTGACAGAAAAAAAGAGGTGTATGTGGGCAGCACTTGTAAAGAGTGCAAATAATTGGGAAATGTTCATGAGAATGGGGCAGGAGGTCAAAAGGAATGTGCAGGGGCTGAAAAAAAGGGAAAATGAGAGCTGGGGAGAGCAAGTATCAGCAAACTTTATGGATTATAAAATGTTTGGGAAGGAAGTTAATAGTGTGAGAAAAACAAGAGAACAAATGGAAATTAGTCTTGAAGGGTGGACATAAGGAAATAGTAACAGGTGCTGATGAGGTGAAAAGGAGTTGGAATGAGTACTTTAAAGGATAGCTGAATGTGTTTGATGATGGGATGTCAGATGTAGGGTATGTGGGTCAAGGAGGTATGCAAATAAGAGGGTCATGGTAAGTGGTATGGTGAAGAGAAAAGGGGTGGTGAAAACTTGTCTAAAATGAAATGTGGCGAGGAAGCTGGAGTGGATCACTTGAATCTATTAAGAAAAGGGGTGACTGTGTTTGTGATTGGGTAATTAGGATTTTTGATGTATGTATGGATCATGGTGAGGTACCTCAGGATTGGCAGAAAATATGTGCAGCACCACTGTATAAAGGCAAAACTGACAAAGGTGAGAGTTCAAATTACAGAAGTATAAGACTGTTGAGTGCATCTGTTAAGTACATTGAGGAGGAACAGTGTGGTTTCAGGTGTAGTGGATGATGTGCATATCAGGTCTTTGCACTGAAGAATGTGTGAGAGATATACTTTGTTAGAGAATATATAGATCTGGAGAAAGTATGTGATAAGGATGATAGAAATGCTGTGTAGAAGCTCTTATGAATATATGGTGTTGGAAAAAACTATCAGAAGCAGTGAGTTTTTATCGATAGTAAGGTACTTGTGCGAGAAGGTACACATGAGGGTGATTGCTTCCAGGTGGGTCTGTGGCATGGGTGTGTGATGTCACTATGGATGATCTGTTTGTTTGTGGGTGATATGAGGGAGGTAAAGGCAAGGGTCTTTGAGAGAGGGGCAGTTTTGCAGTCTGTAAGGGGTGAGGGGGGGCGGGTGCTGGGAAGCAGGGCCTCTGAGAGGGGGGTGCAGGGGGTATATCTTACTCAGGTCCAGGGGTCCAAAAGGGGGCCCGGGAATTTCCTGGGACCTCAGAAAATGCAGAAAATCAACAGAGTGCTCCATTCCACCCCTCTCTCATCTTCCGTATTCTTTTTGGCCTTACAGCTCAAGGAATAAAACCATAGTGGATAAAAACAGGATGACAAATGGAGAGGGGAAGGGGGCCTGAAGGAAACTTTGTACCCCTTGATAAAATTCCTCTCAGGAGCCCTGCTGGGAAGTGAGTCAATTGTTGTATGCTGATGACATGGCACTGGTGGCAGAATTGAGTGAGCAGTGCTGAAGTTGATGTCTGTAATTACTTCAAGTACATATTTGTACTGTATTGGAAGGGAGTTTTATACTCATAGAGCCCCATCTCTTAAACATTCTCTATTATCATACCTCTTAAAATTATATATGCTATATGCATTAACTAAGTCCTCAGTCACTGTTCCATTCATCCACCACTCATATTATAAAGATATTTCTTTACATACTTATTAAATTCTTTGAATTCATTTCATATTATGTTTTCTGGCTGCTCTATCCCTCCATCTCCCAAAAAACTGTTCACTGTCACATCATTGATCTCTTTTTTAAAACTTAAAGGTAATCAGGTCACCCCTCACTCTTTTCCCTCTTCCAAAGTGTGTAACTTTAAAGCCTCCAGCCTTTCCCTGTACCTTTGATCTCTTATTTCTGGTGCCACCTTTGTTGCCTTCCTTTGGACCTTCTCTATGAGCTCTTTGTACTTCTTTAGGTGCAGTGACCAAACCTCAGGAAGCATATGGAAGTTTTGGCTTATTGTAAGATGAGAATAGCTTGCTAATTATTTCCTTAACCATATATTTACAGGCTATTCTGATATATGCCAGAGGACATTTTGTTTCCCTTACTATTCTCTAAATATGGGGCTCTGGTGCCATGGTAGGGGAGCTGTCAACCCCAAGTCCTTTTCTCACACACATATAATCCTGAAGCTTATTTTATGCTAGGTAATAATCACATTGAAGCTATCTTTCTATCTGTTCCATCCTCATTACTTTGCATTTGCTAGGGCTGAAGATCAGCAACTATATTTCAGACCAACTTTATAGTCTGTCTAAATCTCTTTGTAGGCTGACGCAATACTCCTCACTTTTCACTTCTCTCATGACCTCTTCATTAACTGCAAACATTTTCAGGTAGGATTCCATACCTTTGGGCAAGTCATTAACATAAGTCATGAACAGTAATGGTCCCAGAACTGAACCCTGTGGCACTCTGTTAGGCACCTCATTCCATGTTGAAAAGGTTCCTCTAACATGCATCCTTTGTTGCAATTCAGATATGCTTCCATCCATTTTAGGAGTTTGCCCTCTATTCCTGCCTGGTGATCCATCTTAATCAGCATCAAATACTCTCTGGCTGTCCATACAGTCAGTCTACCCAGCTTTTTTGTCTATGACTAAGCTTACTCTTTTGTAAAACTGTAAGATGTTAGATACTCTTGACCTTTCCCTAAGATCCAGCTGTCTATCACTTAAGAAATTTCTCCTCCATAGAAAGTCATCTACTTGCCCTGTAATATTTTTCCTTTCTAGAACCTTCCACACCACACTCATTAATGAGATCAGTTCAAAGTTCAATGCCTGTTCCTGGTTCTCTCTTTTATATAATGGTATGATGTTAGCTCTTTTCTATTCCCTGAGCAGTAATTCTATTGGTTTATCAAGCATATCTGCATACATTTTTAGCACATATGGTGAAATTTATCAGGACCAGGAATGTTGTATAGGTTAAGTCCCTTTAATACTCTGTTAATATCTCTTCTAGATATCTCAATAATTTCCTAAACCTCCTACCATTCCAACTCACTGGCTTTGGGATTTTCGTGTCTTCTACTGTGAACACATTTTTGAACTTGTTGTTCACTTTTTCACATATCTCAATATCATCTTTCATTTTTCCCACTAAGTCCCAAAGCCTGATCAGCTGCTCTTTAATTGATGACTGACTCTTGATGAATTAATGGAAAAGTTTCTTTTTCACCTGCCTTGACCACAATATTCTTTTCAAAGCTTCTTTATTCCTCATTTAGTTACCCTCCTATACTCGTTTCATGCTGTCTTTCGCTTATAAATCCTGGCTGGCTGGAGTGCCATTTATATCTTCACCACTGCACATCTCAAAGCTCCTTTGCTTTATGATATCTGCAATTATATCTCCTCTGTATGTCCTGTCTCACCTCTTCTAATATCCTCTTTTACCGCATATTCAAACTTGAGCATTACATGACTACTTCTCCTAATTAGTGTATCATCTAAAATGTTCTCAATATCCATTCTAATGTATGACAGTGTATCAATCTCTCTTATCCTTATTTGCTCTCTGACATTTTCATAGAGGAAATCTTCCTGTATACACAACTAAAAACTTGTCTCCATGACTCTTTATGGAAATCCAAAATTCCCCTGTCTATCTATTCATAATTAAAATCCCCCATTATCAGTATTTTACCATCTCTAAGAAATGAGTTTTTCACTGCTTCATGTACCATACTGATTGTTCCTTCTTTGCTATCATTCTATATTTGTTCTGGATCATTGCAATTCTATGGAGGATTATATAACAATAACAGCACTATGCTTTTCTTCCCTCCACTTAACTATTCCCATTACATATTGTCTGAATGGATGATCTTAAACTGTTTCTTGAAAATTCAGGCTATCTCCTATACAGAGGGGAAATGCCATCTATTTCCTTTCTTGCTGTTATAAAACCCTCTGGTTAGAACAGGTGAAAACTTTTCTTTTTAGTGCAATTAGTTTCCATGACTAGTAATATCAGATGCACTTTCCCCTGAACTAACCTTGAATTCTAGCTCTTTACCTCTAACTATTAATCCAGCAACTTTTGAATTCATTGCTTTCATTCTGACATTTCCATCTCCTTACACCCCTGTCTTCTGTGCAGTTCTATGGGGCTGCTCTAACCTTTTACCACATGTGGCATCTCTAGACTTTTGTCTTGTAACTGTACTGCTTTTCTCTCTACTTGTAACTGTACTCTGCTTTTCTCTCTATCTTCCTTTGATCTGTCACACTTGATGAACATCTCACTGAATTTCTCCACATCTTTAAGATTCCTAGCTTTTCCCAGTACTTTCTGGCTTGACTCCATGGCAAACATAATCTTATAACCATCAAATCATTTTTCCTTTACCATGGAAGTCACGTCTGGCAGTCCCATAGCCCCCGCAAAATTCTAACATGCATTTCCCTCTTTTTTTCACCCTTCCTTCTCATCTGGTGTGTGATCATCTAGGCCAAAAAATAATAAGTGATTAATGTCTATCAACCTCCTGCTTTATTAATCTTTCTGATTTTGGTGCCACCCCTCTTCAACTAGATCTTCAGTGTGGAAGTGCCAGCCTGTGTCTCCACTCTCTCTATAATTTTTCAGCTTGCAAGTACTGGTCCTGTATGTTCTGTACTTGTCTAAACCTTCCATCTACTACCTCATATGCTTCCTTGATTGTTTCATTTTTCACCATACATATTAATTCCCTGTCTACCTCTGTTTCTGTCACCACAAGTCTGTTCCTCTCCATCACTCTTCATGCTCTGTTGATCTGCTTTCCAAATTGCTCCTTCTAATCTTTTCTGCCCTTTACTATAATCAGTCTGTATGTGTGTGTGTGTGAGAGAGTGAGTGAGTGAGTGAGTGGGTGTGTTGCGTGAGCCTTTTTTCGACTAGAACAGCTGTTGATATTGATTCAATATATGCAGCATTTTCTTTTGTCTTTTCCTCATTTTGAATGACTGTGGGTAATGCTCCTGCAAATCACAGCCCAATATTGTCGTCACTAAATTTTGTATGCGCTCCACTGACAGCACAGCCAGTATTATTGCCAGAGAAGACACATCAGGTTTTGTATCTCCAGTGTTTCTGTTCTCTAGTCTCATGGCTCCCTTCAAGATCCTCAAATATCTGACAACAGCTCTAGTTATGTTACCCTCTGATCTTGCTCCTTAACAAGTTTTCATAATATTCCCAAACATTTGCATTCTGGTTTTCTTCATCTCTAGTCTCTTCTTTGCTTTCATCTCTAGCCTCTTCTTTGCAGATCTGGTTTTGGTTTTGAGTGTCTGGTTTTGGTATGTTCTTGTAACAAGAGTCCATAAGAGGCATTCCTGGCACATGCTGTGCTAGGGGCCATAAATTATCCTATAAAGTAATTCTAGTAACAGCATTAAAGCTTACCAGGGTAATTCATTCTAAAAACTTGAGAATTTAGATCTTTAACTGACAGAAATGTTACCTTTTGGTTACGTTAAAAATAAAAATTCTACTCCCCTCAAGCAAGTTGCACTTTTATACACTAACTTACTGCACTTGTTCACTTCACAATGTTATCCGCTCACCTCTTACAAATTGGGCCACCCTAAAAGGAGAATAATAAAAGAAAAGATATTAATTCATTTGTTCACTTGATTTGAACCTGGTAAGCTTCCACTCCCAAACACCATATGATGTCAAAATTTGGCACACTCAAAATTGAATACCTAATGCATATACCACTCTGAGGCCCCTTTATATTTACACACACACGCACCCTACTTCTAAACATCAGGCTTCATGTGCTATAGACCCCCTAAAATCCTGAAAAAAACAGGGATCACTGCCTGGACCTCTTCCATGCTCTGTGCATGTGATCCTAGCTGTAATTATCTATTTGCATAACTACTTTGCGGGGAGAGCTTTTCACTTAAGGAGCCCGATCTCTTGAACACATTCCACTATCATACAATGTTAAATTTATGTATGCTATCTCCATTAACCATGTTGTCAGTCAATCTGTTCCATTCTTTCACCAATATTATACTATAAAATTAATTCTTTATATCCTTATTTACATGTTTCTTAATTTCATGTTATGTCCTCTAGTGCTCTGTCCCTGTATCTCTCAAAGAACTGTCCACCTTGTTGATCTTGTAAACTTAAAAGATTGTGAGCAGGTCATCCTATAGTCTTCTCTCTTTGAAGATAGGTAATTTAAGCCTCCAGGTTTTACCTGTAGCTTAGTTTTCTTAATTCTGATACCATCTTCGTTGCCTTCCACTGGACCTTCTCGAAGAGCTCTTTGCAATTCTTTAGGTGTAGTGACCAAACCCAAGAAGTATACTCTAGTTCTGGCCTTATGTATAATATGAATAGCTTGCTAAATATTTTCCTTATCCATATATTTGAAAGCTCCTTACCTATTCCTCTAATATGGGAATCTGATGACAGGTCTGGAACAGTCAACTCTCGCATCCTTCTCACACACATAATCCTAAAGTTTATCTCCTCCTAGGTAACCATCATATTGAGGCCCTTTGCTTTGTTCCATCCTCATTACATTACATATTTTTGGGTGGAATTTCATGACTGGTTTTGGTACGTTCTTGTAACTCACTCCTTACTAGGCATTCCTAGCACATGCTGTGCTAGGTGCTGTAAATTATCCCATAAAGTAATACTAGAAACAGCATTAAAGTTTACTAAAGTAAATTAGTCTAAAACCTTGAAAATATATATCTTTAACTGACAACAGTGTTGCCTTTTGGTAACATTAAAAATAAAAATTTTATTCTCCTCGAGCAAGCTGCACTTTTATCCACTAATTTAATGCACTTGTACACTTTACTGTGTTATCCATTCCTCTCTTACAAATTGGGCCACCAAAAAGGAGAAAAATAAAACATTAATTCACTTCTTCATTTGATTTGAGCCTTGTAAGCTTCCACTCCCAAACCCCATATAAATTCACAATATTTGGCACACTCAAACTAAATGCCTAATGCATATACCACTCAGGGGACTCTTCATATTTCCCCCCCACTTTTACAAATTAAACTTCAAGTGCTGTATTTTTACATATTAAACTTCATGTGCTGTAGACCCCAAAAAATCCTGAAAAAAAACAGGGATCACTGCCTAGACCTCTTTCATGCTCTGTGCATGTGGTCTTGGCTGTAATTATCTATTTGCCTAATTGTACTTTGAGGGGAGGGAGTTTTACACTTGTGAGGCCCAATCTCTTGAACACACTCAACTATCATACAATGTTAAATTTAAGTATGCTGTCTCCATTAACCATACCTTTAGTCAATCTGTTCCATTCATATACCACTCTTATACTAAAAAAGTAATTCTTTACATCCATATTTACAAGTTTCTGAATTTCATGCTGTGTCCTCTAGTGCTCTATCCTTATATCTCTCAGAGAACTGTCCATTGTCCATTTTATTGATCTCTTAAAATCTTGCTATATATTTTCCTTGTCCATATACAGGTTGAATATCCCTTATTTAAAATGCCTTGGACCAGAAGTGTTTTGGATTTTGGATTTTTTCAGATCTTGGAATATTTGCATATACATAATGAAATATCTGGGAATGGATCCCAAGTCTAAACACAAAACCATTTATGTTTCATATGTACCTTATAGACATAGCCTGAAGGTAATTTATACAATATTTTTAATAATTTTGCAATAGAAACAAAGTTTGTGTAACACTGAACCATCAGAAAGCTAAGGTATCACAACCTCAGCTGCCCATGTGGACAGTCTGTGGTTGTTTGGCATCACCCTCATTCCTGACTCTGAATTCATATGCTACGGAAATGCAATCATTTTCTTACATTTATTCACACAAGTACTTAACAGTAAAAAAATATGAAATATCATTAATACAATGAAAAATAATGTGCTTATGTGAGGAATTTTCCACTTGTAACATCCTGTCGCTGCTCAAAAAGTTCTGGATTTTGAAGCATTTCGGATTTCGGATGCTAAACCTATATTTGATAGCTATTCTATTATTTGCTAGATTGTTTGCGTCCTTAACCACTCTCCTAATATGGGAATCTAATAAAGTTTTGGTACAAAGTCGGCTCTCAAATCTTCCTCACACATTTAATCCTGATGTTTATTTCCTGCTAGGTAACCATCATATTAAGGCCATTTTCTTTGTCCCATCCTCACCACTTTACATTTGTTTGAGCTGAACTTCATCAAACACATTTCAGACCAACTCTGGAGTTTGTTTAGGTTCCCTTGTATGCTGATACAATCCTCCTTGCTTTTCACTTCCCTTATGATTTTTCCATCATCTGCAAATATATGCAGGTACTATTCCACACCTTAAAGAAAATTATTAATACTTATCAAGAAGAGTAATCGTCCCAGAATCGAGTCCTGTAGCACTCTGCTGGTCACCTGAACCCATTTGGAAAAGGCTTTTTCATCATGCAATCTATGTTCCCTCCTGATGAGATAACATTCCATCCATCATAGGAGATTCCTACTTGGTGATTCAGCTTCTTAATCAGATCCTATGTATTTGGGTGAGTGTGTGAAAGGAGAATGAGAGTAAATGTGATTAAAAGAAAGGATCTTAAGTTCAGCTGTGCAGAGAAACAGGTTAATTGGGGTGAGAGTGTGAAAGGAGACAACTTGGAGGAAGTGGAGTGTTTTAGATATGTGGGAGTAAAGCCAATGGAAACAAGGAAGTGGACGTAAGTCATGGGGCTAGTGAGTGGAAGGAAGGTTCTGGGATCATTGAGGTATGTGTAGGAATAGTCATTACCTAAGAGGGCAAAAATGGGTACATCTGAAGGCATAGTAGTCCCAATAAAGTTGAATGGATGCAAGGCTTGGGCTACATATGAGAATGTATGGAGGTAGCTGCTGTGCTTGAAATGAAATGTTTAAGAACAGTATGTGATGTGAAGAGAACTGATTGAATAAGTAATGATAGGTTATGAAAGTTGAGAGGTAATAAAAAGAAGTATGGTTATGAGAGCTGAAGAGGGTGTAATGAAAGTTTGGACACATGAAGAAAATAAGGGAGAAGTTGACAAAGAGGATATGTGTCAAAAATGGAGTGGACAAGGAGGAGGGGGAGACCAAATTGGAGATGGAAGGGTGTGCACAGATAGATGAATTGGAGTACTTTGGTGTACTAGGGTCAATATGCTGTCAATGGACTGAGCTGTGGACTACCATGGAAAGGTCTGTGAGGACTGCTTGTGGAAAGGGGGCTGTGGTTTCGGTGCATTACACATGATAGCTAGAGAATAGATGTGAGCAAATGAGGCTTTTTTTTTTTCTGTTCCTAGCACTATCTTGCTAAAGCCTACCATGATTTCACTCCAAAGACACTAAAACTCTACAGTAGAGTTCCTCAAGGAGCAGTTCTTTCTCCAACACTCTTCAATCTCTTCCAAAATAACCCCTCATTTCCCCAAGCAAACCTCAACATGAAGGTCACTTCATATGCAGACAAAATCACCATCATATCACAACACTCTTTAACACCACAACAACAAAATCAAACTTGCAGCACTACAACAGAAAATTGCAACATGGCTTTCCCAGGACAGAATGCCTGCATCTCCATAAAAAGCTTCCAGCAATCTTTTAACCTAGACAGACATGAGTATAGCACACACCACAGAATGCTTCTAGCACTCTTTTAACCCCAGACAGACAAGAATATAGTTCCCACCCTTCAGTCATTTTGAATCGATAGTCTCTCCCCTGACCAAAGCACCCACCATTCTAAGTATCACATACAACTCACACAACATTATTCCCTACATCAATAACATAAAAAAAAAAGCAACACAACCTAAATGCTCTTATAATACTAACTGGCACCAGATTTGGACTAGAACAAGAATTCCTTAACATCTTATGTAATAAATTCATCCACGCAACTTTAAACTATGTTTCAGCTGCCTGGTAATGCCCTTTCAGAAGCAAATATACCAAAGCCACAAACAAAACAAAATAGTGCACTTAGAACAATCACTGGCTGCATAGTAACCACAAACAATTAACACCATCACAAAGAAACAAGGATCCTCTCAATACAAGGTGGTTGTGTTGGAAACAGAATCTCTGAGGACAATACTTGGTGTAAGAAAGGTTGATCATGTAAGCAATAAAGGAGTATGAGAAAGGTGTGGCAATATACACAATCTGACTTGAGAGAGCTGACCAGGGTGTGCTGAAATGGTTTGGACATATGGAGAGTATGAGGTGAGGATTGGCTGACTAAGGTTGACTAAGGTGAGCTACAGATATGAAGTGGAGAGGCAAAGGGGAAGACTAAAAAGGAGATTGAAGGATGGAGAGAAGGAGGCCATATGGTACTGGGGCCTGAACACTTAAAGAGTGTAAGAAGTAAGTATGGGATAGAATGAATTGGATTAATATGATGTGTGAGAGGTGACATGCTGTCACTATGTTCAAACAAGGAATATGAAAATGTTAAGATAATCCATAAAATAGTCTCTGAGGTTTGGCTGCTAATGGTAGGCCATGCTTTCAGTACATTATACACGACAGCTAAAAAAATTCCTTTGTACACATGAATTCACTGTTTGTTTGTTCCCGGCAGCACTTTACATAGGTGGGAGTAGCAATTTTGTGACTGTAAATAGCTATTAAAAGAATAATTGCAAAAGACAACTTTTTCAAACAAGTTTGCATTTCCCATATCAGTAAGGTAGTGCTAGGAACAGATGAATGAAATGGCCTCTTTCGCTTGCATCCACTCTGTAGCTGACATGTATAATGCATCAAAACCAAAGCCTTCATCCAAATCAGACCTTACAGACCTTTCCATGGTTTCCCCTTACTGCCTCACATGCCCTGGTTTAGCCCACTGACAGCATGTTGCCCCTCAGTAAACCACATTCCGGTTTGCTCTATACCTTACACACCTCACACCCTCCTGCTTTGAAAGCCTAGAGCTTTCAAAGCATTTTTTATTCCATATTTCCATCTCCTCCATGGTGTGACAGCCTATGCCAAATGTGTCTGATGCACAGCAAGTCAAATTTTTTAACAAATCATCTTATTTTGTTCAGAATCTGGAATACTAAAAAAAATCTGGCTATGTCAAGGTCCCAAGCTTTCTGGATTTTTGATCTTGTACCTCTATAAGCATAGGCAGATAACAAGAAAGTATATAGATTTCTAAATACATTCTGAATAATTTAGCAATGGGCTATTCAAATGGATGCTGAAGTTTGTACCTAATATTGTGTTTATTCTGTTGTAATACAGGAAAAAAAGAAATTACATTAACATAAAGGAAATCACAGAAAATGAGGATGGGTAGTGATCCTACCAACCTAAGAGTACTGTTATACTTAAAAACTGCAAATAAAACAAAACATGTCTGATCTTTCATGGATGATTCATCTAATTATGGTTTTATATTACTTTTACATGAATAATGCATCAGTGACAATTTACAACCATGTCCTTCTGAAGACAGCAGGTATAACTATTGCCTTTTTGACACAAATAAAGATGCATAAGACTTTGCATTATACAATTTCCAAATAAAATGATGTATTGGTGTCCTAAGGCCTCAGTGTAAGGGCATCACTTCCTTGCAATAACATAATGAATTCAACTGTACACCACCATTGCTGGCAAAATCACATGACCTTATTCATTTACAGCACATTCTGCTGTTTGTTTGTTCAGTAATTTTTTTCTTCAAAATTATCATCTAAAAAATTAGATTTTTCTTTATCGGGAGGGATGGAGAGGTTAGCAATCCTTGTGTAGCAGTATTGCTTTTGTTGTAACACATACGAATGGTCAAAAGTGGTAATAAAAATGTAGTTGATATCATTGTCATTTTGGTGACAAGTTTAACTTTACCCAATAAAACAATAATTCTATATCTACTTCTTATTCAGTTTGCTACGAACAATGTCCCTAAACTGAGTAAGGATCTTATTTTCTCTCTTCTGACGTTCCTCCTTGCTGAACATGGCCAAGGCTCGTTTCTCATCAGCTGAATAAATCTGGTTTTCTTTACGCAGTCGTACAGCCTCCATGCGCCGGTGACGACTTCCACTCATGACATACCCAACACTTTCAAACTTTTCAATCTCTTCAGATGTTAGACCAATCTCACCACGTCGAGGAATTCGCTTACCTTCAGCCACATATGCCGCCATAGCTGCACCTTCACCAGGCAGTAAAGCCTGTAACATTGACAATAAAGGAATACACTAATAAGAAAATCCTACTAAATATATGATATATTGTCTTCTCTCAAAATCAAGGCAAGATGACATTTGCTGTATTTTCCTTAATCACTACACCTTATGACACCCAAACCTTCACACGCTGAAAATTGAAGAGCAAGACCATACATCTGCTGAAGAATTCTAAATGTTAGTTTGTTTCTGTACAAAAAAAAAAGCTATTGCCTCTTGCTTGTACTGAGAAATGTAAGAAATGAATGAGGGGTTGCTTCAGTAAGTAAGAATAAGCAATCAGGTAAAGTAATGGTAGAAATCACAGAATGCATAGAGAGGATAAGTGTAATCCATTAAGAACAGGGTGGAATTATAGAAATAACATCACAACAATAGAGGTAGAATGAGAGTTAAAACATGAAGATGCTGTCATGGCTGACCCAGTGATCTTCAAATATTACCTACCATACAATGACTATTTTCAAAGGGCTGGGCTTGAAGGCCTCCAGTACTGCAAAATTATACCCATAAAAGGTGCATACCTGCATGCATTCATTGTAAAATGGAAAACGATAAACAGGAATGAACAAATAATAATCAATATGCCTAGTGTGCTTTCATATTCAGTTGAAAGCTTTCATGAAGGAGATAGTGCTGTGCTAGAGTAAATGGTGGTATGACTGAGTGGTCCGAAAGTAATCTATGAAAGTATTAGGCTATGTTAAGTCACTATGGTTTATTTAAAGATCAAAACGGCAGAAAGATGACCAGTATACAAGTAAATTTTGGTGGATCACAATAGGAGGTACCACAGTTATCTCAAACAGATGATGCTCTTCTGTTTGCTAAACCAAAGTTGGTTAAAAGATGGTGCTGCAAAATAATTATGAGAAAAGCAAGGTTCTTGCTTTAGAGAGAAATTGGCAGTTACAGAGTAACATCAATCTGAATGGAAAAAAAATTATATGCTGTTCAATAGTTTTTATGTTTTGGAGTAATGATCAAGACCAATGGTAGCAGCAGTAATGTGAGGAATACAAAGTGAAAGTACAAAAAGCTATATATGAATGGGAAGGTTTTATGGGTAATGTTTTCAAGAATAAAGCAAGATGAATTAATATCTCAGGTCTGATTTATGAAAGAGAAAACCACATTTTCATATGAGTAAATAGCTAAAATTAATAAGAGCATAAATAAGGGATAACTTAAGCAGTATAGTCAGAATGAGGAGCAAAGAGTACAGAAAGATGTGAAAAAGATAATTATAGCTAAGATAAGGAGCATATGGTAAAGAAACCAAAATGTGAAAAAGGCGTGTGGCTTAATGAAAATCAACTTTGTGTACTGGTTGAAAATTATAAGGCACTTATAACAATGTGAAAGACTCTTTACTTTAGCATACTAGACCTAAGTTACAGACATATGACTGATATAAGAGGCTGTATGCACTTGATCTAATTCTGAAAGCCTTGCCTGTTCCTGTAATCTCTTTTCCTACTGTTCGAAAAGTGCTTCTTTCTCTAGACACAAGCAAGGCTTATGGTCCTGATGGCATCCAGCCCTGTGTACTGAAAGAGTGTGCCTCTGAATTTGCACCTGTGCTTGCTCATCTGTTCTGCTTCTGTTTAAAAACAAAAACTTTTCCTTCTCCTTGGAAACATGCTAAGAAGGGTGACTATTCTGATCCCTCTAACTATCGTCCTATTGCTTTGACATCTACCATTTCCAAAGTCTTTGAATCCCTCCTCAACTCCCATATCCTTATACACCTTGAAAATCTAAGTCTTTTCTCTGATCACTGGTATGGCTTCCGTAAAGTGAGATATACTAGTGATATTCTTTCATATCATACCAATGTCTGGTCATCATCCTCGAAAGACATTGGGGAGTCATATGTAGTTGCCCTTGATATATCTAAGGTTTCTGACAGGGTGTGGCATAAGGGTTTCATCTCTAAGCTTCTCTCTTTTGGCTTCCCTCCCTAACTGTGCTCCTTCATATCTAGCTTCCTCTCTGACCAATCTACCTCTGTGGTTGTTTATGGATCAGCCTCCCCACTTTTCATCAACAGCAGCGTCCTGCAAGGCTCTGTCCTGTCCCCTACACTTTTTCTCCTTTTTTTCAACAATTTCTTCACAAATAATCCAATGCACTCATATGCTGATGACTCAACTCTGCATTCATCCACATCCTTCAATTCTACTCCCTCTTCTCTCACTCGATCTGCATCTCATCTTGACACAGCTTCCTCAATAAACTCAAAACTTAGGGTACACAAAATCTTGTTAAGTTTAATGCCTTCAAGACCCAATTTCTACTCATCTCTCTACTGAAAACTCCTCACAACTCTCGTCTCTCCTTTGACAGTTCTGTAATTCCACCTCTTGACTCGATGAAAATACTTGGTATTAGTGTAACATCCACTCTTTCTTGGAAACTCTACATTATGGGAATAGCTAAGTCTGCCTCTAAGAAACTGGGTGTCCTGTTTAGATATTTAGATATCGAAACTTCTGAACAGTTGCTCCATATATACAAGGGATTGATTCGTCCTTGTATGGAGTACTTCTCTTACATTTGGGGTAGTTCTAGCTCTGTATCCTTACTCAACAAAGTTGAGTCAAAAGTGATCTGACTTATAAACGGTCCCAGGCTAACTTCCAAATTTGACCCTCTTGCCCAGTGATGCAGTGTTGGTTCACTTTCCCTCTTTTATAGGTATTACTTTGCTTTTTACTCCCGAAAGCTGGCTGTCTGTGTTCCCCCACCACTAGCTAGACCATGTAATATTCGACAAGCTGCTGTGTCACATGATTACTGAGTGGCCATTGGCAACTCAAGGGTGGGTTGTTTTGACACCTGCTTCTTTCCCTACATATCGAAGTCCTGGAACTCTCTACCTTCTTATGTTTTTCCTAATAACTATAACCTGGCACATTTCAAAAGATAGTCTTTCAATTTCTCACAGATTCGTAAATACTTTCTCGTGTCTTTTCTTTTCCATTTCATAATTCTCTCTATATTTCAATTAAGGCCTGGCCTTGATGTGGACTTTTGTCCGTGACTGAAGCTTAAAAAAAAAAAAAAAAAAATTAGTACTTGGTAGGCAGCCAAAGACCAGTGAGGTATATTACCAGTACTACCCATCTAGATATCAGGAGGGTTAGTGACATCTGCTTAGTTAGCCAGCACTTTAGAGGTTGTCAAATTGCACTCCTCTAACCCAGGCAGCTGTCTTTTCATTCTGCCTCACTAAAACGTGGATTACTGGCATTATGGCCACAAACATACAATCTCTCCTTGTCATATGCAATGCTTGACAACACTTAACTCATACAGCTCATTCTTTGTAACTAGATTTTCCTGCAGAAAGCACTGTGTGTTAGCCCTGCCTTTTGGCAAAATGGTAGTAGGAGATAGAAGTTGTAGGTAGGAACATTTAGGCAGGAGCTTCAGGAAGAAACATTAGGTAGAAGCATTTGATAAAAGTAGTCATTAGAAACATTAGGAAGGAGCCTCTGCAAACACTGTGTTAAACTTGCCCTCTGTCAGTGGCCTGTTAAGGGTGAGGCACTAAAGGCTAAGAAGCAGTACTGGAGTTCTTTAGTTATGGAGACTCTGTTGCCGTGACCAACCCTTTGGGGAAGTTCCAATTGGAACAAGCATCAGAGATATGGATAGATAGATAGCCATAGCTTCAATGTCTTGAACCAAGTCCCTATTTTCTATTGTAACTGTAAAATTCCTAAGGGGTACTTTTCCTATTTTCTGCAATACAAACTTTGCACTGATGTTTCCTTTGATATATTAATGTCTAACAAGTCTTTCTCCATGAATCTACATAACATATTCTAATATCAGTTACTGTACTCTCTGTGCTCATGTGAGACTTTCTTAGATAACAGGCATTTCTTAGATAACAGGCAGTTCTTTGTTTCACTGTTCTACCGCTCTGGCTCAGTTTTGGAAAATTATCCTATGATATGCATTGGTGCATGTGTTCCCTCTCATACTTTGAATGTTTTACTGAAGCTTTTCCAAACTCCAACTATACTGTTTTCATTGACAATGTTTATCAATCCATCTATATCTCTGATGTCCGTTCTCTCCGGGAACTTCCATTAAGGGGTGGCCAAAGCAAAAGTCTCTCCACTTTTTTTTTCTATGTTAAAGGCTCCAGTCACAGACAAAAGCCCACATCAAGTCCAGGCCCTAATTGAAATATAGAGAGAATTAAGAAATGGAAAAAGAAAAGACAAGGAAAGTATTTACGAGTTTTTAAGAAAGTGAAAGACCTGTCCTTACATGCCTCCCTTGCATATGCCATTCCATGCATTCTTCCACTATTCCTCTCTCTCTAATATTCCTGCACCCTGTTTGCCCATGTCACAGGTGGTCTCCCACTCACACCAACCCCTTTAATTGTACTATCATACACTCTCCCTGTAAACTTCCAGTCTTGCATTCCTTCTACATGCCCAAACAACCTCAAAGTACTGCATTTCACCCATTCTACCACTCCACAATTCACTCTCTTTGCATTCCTTGCCATACCACATTTCTCATAAACCCTTTCATTTCTTTCTTCATTCCATATAGTCACACCACATGCTCTTCTCAAATAACTCATTTCTACAGACTGG
>JAYMFT010402390.1:0-18815 GCA_038088735.1 Panulirus argus | reverse complement strand
GGAGAGAGAGAGAGAGAGAGAGAGAGAGAGAGAGAGAGAGAGAGAGAGAGAGAGAGAGAGAGATTCGCCGAGGGAGCTGAAGTATGTGCTCCCGACATTCCCCTGGCCCACAAGGAGACCACCAGCTTGCTAGGAAAGCCAAAGTGTGAGCGGACATATATGAAAGTTGATTATATACCTGTTAGCCGTGAGGACACATAGTGCCGTGTGTGTGTGTGTGTGTGTGTGTCACTAAACATGCTGACATAGAAACACCCCGCGTTCGCGCACACATACACACACACACACACATTCACGTATAGACTTAACACAGATGTACGTGTACTCACACATATACCCACACACACATAAACACACGTGCGGGCTGACATGTACGCATACATTTATATCTACGCACTTTATCATGTGTGTGTGTATATATATATGAACACGCAACACATATTGACGACGAAAATACGCACGCAAATCACACGTTTACTCATAATCAACCCCCAGGACCAATACCTATGAAAGAGTACTGGTGTCATCCAGTACCTTTCTGAAGGTTCCTGCATCCCGAGGCTGCGCTACTTCCAGTAGCAGGGAGACGTGGATTCCTTTGGAGTGAGAAGGTCTCTGTAGAGACTCTACTCCTTGTGCTACAACCTGACCAAAACTGACTTTTTCACTCGCCACGTAACCCAGAGCAGGCGGAGTCTGGCAACACCGAAATGCACACGTAGAACAATATGTTAACTACAAATGTGGGAAGAGAGACAAGGCGATAAGAATTATCCGTCTACATTCAATTCATCACATGAGAACATGTAGCAGAGAAGGGCGCAAGCGGATCTCGCCCTTCTACTACAAAGAACAGGCCTGTAGGTCACTTTAAGAGATGAAAGCTGGTGCAAATGGTGCTAACCACAGTCGGATACGCTTTGCATTTTGCTTGAATCTTCCCATCAATGGACAGGTCTCGTTAAACACTCAGCACAGACCAAATAGCCACGAGAATCATCCTCGGTAATTCTGATATCATTCGAGCCATGTACCGGCGGCAGAACAGCTGCGGAACGTTCCTTAGCTCCAATACACCGACAGCTGATCAACGTTCTATAACTAACACACCGACAGCTGATCAACGTTCTAAAATTCTAATACACCGACAGCTGATCAACGTTCTGTAACTCTAATACACCGACAGCTGATCGACCTTCTATAACTGTGTTGGAGCGACAGCTGAGGAGCGCCCTGTGTTCTAATAAATCTACAAGCCTGTATCCCCTTCCTCCCCCCCCCCAACCACCACCAACACCCCCTACCCCACCCCCTCACCCTTGGCCTGCACCCTACCCGCCCACGTCCAAGGCATCTGGTGACGGCGGCGAAAAGTTCGTTAATACATTCAATTGTCGGACGATACTGTCAGCTGGACAGTAGACGCCAGCAGGAGCCTCGCCCGAAGTGGCGTAACATAACCCATTAAATTCACGCACTTACGCACGCCTGATTTGCCGCACTTTGCCACTTATGACGCGGTACCAACTTACGGCGACGGTGGTGTGGAAGAAGTGGGTGTATGGGGGGAAAGGGAGCAGGATATGGTGGGAAATGCGGAGGCTGAGGGGGATGAAGAGGAGGCGGGTCTGAGACGTTGAAGGTGCATCGAGCAGCTGGCAGCGGGCGCGGAGGGGGTAGTGGTGGTCGCTGGCCAAGGCCTTCTACCTCTCTCGATTTCTTACATAATACATATACATACAGCCATATACAGCATAGAACCCACGGGTATAAGTATACATCTACAGTGGCGTATTAAGTACTCATGACGAATCGGAGAAGACGAGCTAAAAATTGAGGTGATATGGAGGTAAGGTCAGGAAGGCGTCGGCAGCTGCGGTCAGCATGTGTGTTCGCGGCAGCTGGCAGGCACGTGTTCCACCCCGGGCAGGTGCCCTGCACGTCCACACGCACACACACACACACACACACACACACACACACACACATACACACACACACATACACACACGCGCGCGCACATGAGATCCACGTGCACAAACCCCTGGCTACACCTACGGGAGACCTTGTTCGAAAGTTGAGGATAAATTAACGAATTGCCGGCGACGAGTGGCGTACCTAAAGAAAGTGTTTTGAACCTCTAGAGTTTTGAATGGATCGCAGGTTCGATTCGTGCTCAATAAGAACATTTAACCTCGACATCTGAGTGTTGGGTCCAGGCTGTTCATCAATATATTATTATGATTATCCTCACTGTAATTATTACAGTTAGTTCTGTTGCTGTTTTTATGGATAAATAACGTTTCTTCTTGTCATTACTACTTTTGTGATTATTCATGGCATGATAATTAAAATAGAATAATAATAATGATAACTGATAATAAATCAGTAGTAATAATTGTTACAATTCTCCCCTATACTTGAAAATCCACCCTTCACCCTGTCCTATAAACCCTGCTCAGAGCCCAACACCCTACTTCACTCTACGCCCCACCACGCTCAAACCACTCTAAGTCAACACACCCCACACTCCACCCTAGTCAGTCACCCTGCGCCCTACCTATTCCATTAAACTTACCTCACTACACCAACGTCATACCCGAAGCCAAACCAGTCTAACTCCCTTGTTATACCACACCCAACCCTTATCTGCTCTTCCTACAGTGCACGTCTTCCCTACGCTACGCCCTGAATACACAGGTGTCGTAAAGGGGCATCTACAACAGCGTGGACGGTACAAAAGGCACCCGGCAAGATGTATGGAGGGTACACGGTACCCGGCCAGATGTATGGAGGGTACACGGCACCCGACCAGATGCTGGGGAGTGGCGGGGGCTGGCTGGCTGGCTGGCAGACGCTTGCCAGGAGTTGCAGCGTCTGGAGACGGGACGCTAGACAGGTGGCGTCTTGAGACAGGAGAGTGTGGGGGGGGGAGAGGGAGGGGGAGGGAGGAGGGGATGATGATGATGATGATGCAGGGGAGGAGGGGGTGGTACAGGGTGGGACTTCCATTCATATATCAACGGCTTTTTATGTATATAAAGAATTAGCAACGCCTCTACGGGACAATTTTCTGGTCAGTCGGGACCTTGGACTTGGTGGCGCTTGTGGGTCTCGCAACACCCGGGAACCAGGAGGAAAACAGCTGGCCAGACAGGGTAATTACTGTGTTAATGATTACTATCATTACGAAATAAAATAAGAAGCTGAAATTAGTTCCTGCCAACAGCCCAGGAATACATTAGTAACATTCCAGACATCTCGAACGCTGTCAGTCATATGACAAAGGTAAACATTTTATGCCTCGGGAAC
Organism: Panulirus argus; assembly: GCA_038088735.1. Taxonomy (NCBI): domain Eukaryota; kingdom Metazoa; phylum Arthropoda; class Malacostraca; order Decapoda; family Palinuridae; genus Panulirus; species Panulirus argus. The sequence goes on along the minus strand of JAYMFT010402390.1, from coordinate 15,503 downwards.
ACTGAACTGAAAAAAAAGAGGAAGAAGAAGAAGAAGAAGAATAGAAGGAGGAGTACGAAGAATGACGAACAGGTTTGGAAAACAGATCTTAATAAATCTGTTACTAGCAATTAAAGTTTACCACTCATCATTATTGATATTGATAATCATATCAGTCATATGATCATTATACCACATATATAACAACACCCAGTTAAACAGGCAGTATATTACCCGCTCCATGTCTTCATTACAGACTCACCTCCCGGGGCCTGGCCTCTCATCAAGGAACAAAGGCTGCCCTAGGCCTGTCCAGCGTCCCTACCCAGACCATGCCATAGGTCACTAGGGGTAAATGAGCCGGCTACCTTGCCTCATTAGAGGCTCCGCAGATCCCATTTGCACGCTGGGATCATAAACAAACACCCAGACGGACACCTCACTCCCAAGGGAGTCCTCGCCCTCCCAGGACTTAATCGGGTGACCGAGGGAAAAAAGGGAGGTCAGACGAGGTCCAGCCTCACTCTCCCCTCACCCATGAGGGAGATGTGAGGAGGTCCATCTCCATTCATTATATTGGGCAGTTGAAGTGTGAGAGATAGCTGGCTTCTCTTTCTCTCCCTCCAGTTCGTCTCACATTAATCCAGCAAAATAGCTGTTAAAATGGATTAATGGAGATTATAAGCTTCTCTTCGGCCAGGCAGCGGGGTGCAGCAGGGGACAGTGCTGGGTCCCATCCTGTTTGACGGCTTTCATATCTACTGAAATGACCTCGATTTCGCCACGGTAAACACGTAACATCCATGGCTCTCGTGCCTCATGCGGCGGTGATGATCTGTTTACACGGTCCCTTTAAGCGGTGACAATTGGGGAGAACAAGTGATACACAGAAGCGAAGGGATTACAGGATGGACATTAGTATCTGAAATCGTATAACAATTACTACAGAAAAGATTAGTTACAACGCCAACTAGAGAATCATCAGGTAAACGTATGTTGGTCAAGCGCTTTGAGATATTCTTGGAACATCCTTCGTTTATCTTGCGCTTTTCCTTTCCTAATATAATTCGGGATTAGAGGGTCAAATGTAACTCCTCGAAAGAGGTCTGCGTCGGAATCTATCTAGGAAGACGCAAATGTCCTGATCCCTAGAACCGCAAGGAATACAGCCCACGGAATAAAGCTTAACAGTTTCAACGAACAGCAGTAACCTCAGCTGCGAGTGGAGGAGGAAAGCCAACCTCAGCTGAGAGTGGAGGAAGAGCGCCCATCTCAGCTATGAGTGGAGGAGAAGCACCAACCAAAGCAGTAGATGGAGGAGCGCCAATCTCAGCTGTACGTGAAGGAGCGCCATCCTCAACTGAGGATGGAGGAGGAGCGCCAGCCTCTTCTTTGGATGGAGGAGGAGCGCCAACCTCAGGTGAGGGTGGAGGAAGAACTCCAGACACCCTGAGTGTGAAGCCTCACATCCATTCTGATCTGAGGAGCCTCTTAACGTTAACACCTTCAATAAAAACACCTTTCGCCTTGTGTCTTGGGCACGAGGGACCCGGCCTTTGACATGACCCTTAAGGACTCGATCAAAGGCTATGAGAGCATCATACCCAAGGGCCGTACCATCGCACTTAAGGGTAACTTCTTAGGTATAAAGTTATTCTTTTTTTTTATCATACATCTGCATGCAGGTTATATTTCCAGAATAGTAGATTGAAATAAAACGAAAGTGAGTGTCAGTATTCTCAAAACTCCCCCCAAAAAATTTGGACACATTTTCAAGAGAGTCTGAGAAGTACTTGTTCCAGCAAGGACCACATGTATTACAACCAAAACTGAAGCGGTTCCTTTGCTTGCTTGCAGTATGCCTGGCGTGGAGGTACCGCTCTCAACACTCGCTCTGCTCGTCTCTCTACCTTTATATACCGTATCTACGGCACTGACCTTTGTAACTTATGTCTTCATTAACCTTCTAGAGATTTTTTCAACAGTTATTCTCGTTTTCTTTTGCTCCAGCGAAAGTTGACATATCAGAATCCGTTCGTTCGTGTGTATTCTCTGTTTGGACATCTCCTCTTAAGCAACTTAACGAAAAAACTTTGAGTATTCACTTTTACTTATTTCATTTCCTTTTGTTTTTTCAAGAACGACAACAGACTAGCATCAGACTAACAAGCGAAAGCTTCGCCGCCACAATACCCTTCACCGTAAAAGACAGACTTGGGGGATAAATCCCATACAATCCTGCAAAAAGGAAGCATTATCCCTACGGCTGGGAAACCTGGCTCTTAGGGAGGAGGTGGGCGTCTGGAGTACCTTATCCCCGAGGAGGTGGCGGACGGGCGCCGTAATGAGTCTCACCTTTATTCCGGCTAATTGGTGTATTTACCTGGGGATCCAGGTGCCTGGCCGCTAACAGGCCTTACTTCGGAGCGCCCTCTCCACCTGGGCCTCCTCCGGCAGCTCTTGTTAATCTCCTCCTCCTCCCCCTTCTCCTCCGGTTACCGCATCTCGCACCTACGCCGGTCGAAGTCCACGACGGCGACGTACTGGAGTCAATAATTGCGTCTGCGTGTGCGACCACGTGCGTTTGGAAAACAAGTGGCGTGGCCGCCATTTTGTTCTGCTGCTCCAGACGGGCGGGTTGGTCGGCGGCCAGCTGGAACCCGCCGGCCCGCTGCGTTTCCCCGTCTCCTTGACTTCGCAACGATTTTCTCCCCTTGGCTCCTCGCCTTGAGTTCCCCGTCCTCCTCCTTTGCCAAATACGCTCTTCGACTCACGGTCGTTAGCTATGGGTACCTACGGTGTCGTGTCCCACCGCCGGGAATCGGAAAATAAATTGGAAATTATTGATCCGGAACCGCGTCACGCGAACGAACGAGCGGCAACAGAAAGGCTTTACGCGTGCGGCCTCCTGGCAGGGCTCGGGCCCATTTAGAACGGAAGAGTGACCATCCTCAGCTTAGACTCGGGGGGAGGTAAAAAAAGAGGAAAAAATAAACGTATCACTTGTGTCCTTCATGCTCGGAGGGCGACTGGAAATGAGGGATGGAAAAATATTAACAAAAAAAATATATATAGCAAGAAACGCCGAAGATGATTCTATCCAGCATACGAGAGCGACCCTTGACCAGACCGAGCGACAAGCAATGCAGCACCCTATGACCAGCAATCCAGACCTCGCGACCGACGATCCAGCACCGTTCGTCCGTCAATCCAGAACCTCTCGCCCGACCACCAAAATCGCCATCTCCCGACGGTAATTCGCTTGCCGGTACATTCTGGAGCGATGCACGCGCGTCCCTTTCAGCCGCACGCGGCACGTGAACCTACTAATTCCCTCAGGACGTGACACGACCGCATACTAAGGGGACCTGTGTGTGTGTGTGTGTGTGTGTGTGTGTGTGTGTGTGTGTGTGTGTGTGTGTGTGTGTGGGTGTGTGATTATTATCAGCGTGTTACGGGGAGAGAGTTTCACACTCGTGTTGCCCCGTTTCTTAACCTTGTACCTATATACCATGTCTTGGGCTCAAGAAAAGAACGGATGAGAGCCATCGAAGGAAGGTCCATCATCAGACAAGCCACTCTGCACTTCACACGACAGATAGAAACGTTCAGCAACGAACAGCCTGGTAAATCCAACTATCCCTCACGAAAAGTTGATCGCAGACGGGAGTGTTCATCCGCCTGCGTAGGCTGGTGCGCGTACGCGTGTGAGCGCGTTGCGTAAACGCCAAGCCGCAGTGACAAATCGCTGCACCTCTCACTTGGCGAAGGTCCAGGTGTACAAAGGCGTGGCGGTGAGGAGGAACCTTGAGGCTCCGGCAGGTGAGGTGGCCGACAGCTGAAACCCAGTCGGGGACAGATGGCAGCAGCAGCAGTGAGTAACCAACACGACAGCTTTACTGCGACGGGGATCTGAGAGACGACTGCCCTGCGCATGCACGCACGCACGCACGCAAGCGCTTCTCTCACTCCAGATGCACGGTGGGTGAACCGTCGGGTTTAGCGGACCACCTTGTCTGCAGAGGTCATCTACGTCTGTCTATGCCTAATGCAGACACAGAAAGACACAGAGACGTGTGATTTCAGGCCGTCCTGACCGTGTGTACGGATCATGCAGGTGGCCGATGGTCGTAACAGGAGGTCGGTGGTCGTTCGGAGAACGCTTGGGGGGTCCCTGGCACAACCAGGGTGGTCGTCCATACGACCCAGCGGGGTTCCCTGGCACGCTAGGGGTAGTCATGTACATTAGCTGTTTGTATAACTGTCGCCGCATCCTATTGTTTAGGCTACCTGACGCTGGCTAATTATCCCCGGTGCACCTTGCCGCCTCTACCTGGCCCGAGCCACCCACCTCCACGCCTACCATCCACCCAGCCACACGCCCCTAACCAAGCTCTGCATCGAACTACACACCACAATACCACCTCGCCTGCAATACCACAACAACTCCCCACAAGATAACCACACCACACCACACCAGAATTAAACCTAGCCACAAGACAATACTACCACACCACAAATCACCATATTACAACACTCGCCACAGAACCTACCTACCATACCCGGCTACCAACCACACCAGAAAACACACCCGGAAGTAAAGTTTCAACCAACGTAAAGAGGAATGGTGAAAATGGGGAGAAAACAAGGTGGAAGAAAAAGTGGAAATATTAAAATAAAAAAAACCGTGATGGACATGAGAATGATACGACAGAATTGTGGAGGAATATGGAAATGGTAAAACAGACAATGAACAGATGGTAGGAACACAGAACACGATAAGAGAACCGAGAACAAAGACGAAGTGAGGCAGCACATATGACTTAAACTTTCTTCATGAATAAGGAATGGGAGAAACAAGCAAAAAGATGAGAACAGTAGAAAAAAAAAAGAAAATGAGGGAGATGAATATTTTGATGAGGCGCGTGGAAAAATATACTTTAACAGAATAAAGGGTGCGTGTTGACAGGGTGGATATGGCGAGGGAGATCTATAAACTAGCATTCCTGCAACAGAGGGTGTTTGTTTCACTATTCTGTACAAGCTCTCCTTCTACAACATCCGGGGAAATGACAGTAGACACACAGATGACTACCAGAAACACCTCTCGTAAGTTGCGTGACATGCAGGCCACTTCAGCCCCACGTCCACATCACTCGCCCTGACCTTTTCCCCGAGAAGTGGATATTTAAGTACGATTGGACAGACGCACCGAAGCTTCAAAGGTTTGGGATCACAGGTCCGAGTGACATTCTCGAGAAGGGCTGGTCGTGTGGCGGCAGGTCCTCCCGTGACCCACTCTTGACTGACAGAAGGTCGAAGATTTTCTCTGTCTTTCGGAGAGACGCTTTGAGTTTACTAGCCCGACCTGCTTAGGGTCAGACTGTTTCTCCCACAGCCCTTTTGCAGGCCCCCCACCACCAGCCCTGTGGCACGCCTCGCCAGACTCAGGGACAACCCCCGTCGCAGCCCTGGCCAGGTTCCTCTCCCAGCTCGAGAAGCAGGAGTACCCGTCAGCACCTCGGCAGGAGCGGCCTGGTGGTGGTGATCCCTGCGGCGTGACTGTCGACGCCTTCTTTGTGGTGTAAGTGTGTGATGTCAGGAGCGGTCAGTCAAGTGCCTGCCTGCAGCGGCTCCTCCCTCTGTTTGTTTTCCTTGCCACACACACACACACACACACACCCGGCGCTCGCTTGCCCATACCCTACCACCCCCCGCCCACATACCATACATCCCGCCCATATCCCCCTGACACGTCCCGCTGCTCACCACAGCCTCAATACCCCGCCTACTACAACCCACGCATTCCGCCCACTACAACCCAGTGCGACCATCAGGAGCATCGCGGCCAAAGGCCCAGAGACAGCACTGCCGTCGCTGCCACACCGATGCAGACCAGAACAGTGCCATAAACGCCTCGCGCAGTTCCGAGGGGCGTCTTACGCGGCGAACCAGCGCATTATGTCGCCAGGGACAAATATAATTCCTCACTTCACATTTTCTTACGTAAAAGAAATCCAGCATCAAGGGCGAGACTTCACATTACGGCAGGAACCTTAAAAGAAGGATAATGAGGCAGTAAATGTTGGTGCTGTAGGTCCCGGCCACAGGCTGGTGAGGGGAGGCGGCGGTGTACCTGGCCAACACTTTGTCTAAGGTGTTTTATGACGCTCATCAATGAGTCCTCCTCCACCGCTCTCCCCCCCCAACCTCGCTCTCTACAGCTTTCACACCGGGAGGAGGAATAAGCCCGTTTTCTTCCTGTGTTACGTCTGCTTGACATTTTAGAGGGTTGCTGCTAAGGAGACGGTTTATGGAGTGTGGTGTGTCCGTTTGGGTCAGGAACGGTGTCTGGATTGGGCAGGGGGACGAGTTGGTGCCAGCTGGCTATCCTGCCCCGTCACCTATGACTCCGTAGTGCCAAGCCGTGGCACTTCTCCCTTCCTCCCTGCGTATGCTAGACTTATAAGGGAGCTAGCAGATAAGTCCCTTCAAGCCCTGTAACCATTCGACGCGGGCCGGGAGAGCCAGCAAGTACTTGAGAACGTGGAGGGGTCGGACGCCGTGATGTCCCCAGAAGCCACAATCGGCTTAGCTGGCCCACTGTCGTAAACTTGCGACCGCCACCTCTTCACCCCCAGCCGACACCCCAGGATCATAATACACAACAACCTCCTCTGCCCACCAGAACTTACAGTGGTCTACGCTTGAAACATTAATAATTCCTCTTAAACGCCAAGATGAGATATATATTTATAACTTTCACACCTTATGTCACCTGAGGAAGATTTTTCCGGGACTGGCCCTAGGGGCGCTAGGACCTGCCCTGCCCTGCCCTGAGGACTGTGGCGACCCAGCACTCTCAGGAGAGTCACTCAAACAACCGCCTAAAAAAAAAAAAAAAGAAGGACGGAGTTTGTAATCCTATTTATGCGTGAATGGCTTACTGCTCGAGCAGGCTGTTTGGGTCGGTCCCGCCCGTTATGCCCTGGGATAAAAACTGTTGTTCATTATGTTAGCGAGTGGGATGTGTTCTCACTATGTGCGTTATAGGCCACCAGCCGTTCCTCCCCTCCTCTCCAAGACTGCCATCTTGAGTTTTACAGTCCGTGTGTTAAAACAAAAAAAAAATAAATCCATTTATGATGGACCATTAGTAGTGTCACTGATTTATGTTTGTTCTTAAGTCAGAAATTCTCATATTACCGGGGAGAATTTTTCATGATGCTCACAAAAAAGTGTAGGTATGTATATGTTTGTGTCTATCATGTACCCCTCGAGGACAAAGAGGGATATTGCAAGCAAGGAAGCATGCGTGCATGCGTCTGTGTAATTACGTTATGAGGAGAGAGGTTTGCATTCGTGGGACCCCGTCTATTGTACTAAACCACACCATCTAGAAGACCCCTCACGCCGTCTCCTTACGCTAAACCAGTAACTCTTTACCTCCTCTTAAACCATCCTCTCTCTTTCTCAGCTTCTGATCACGGCCTCTGGTACTGCACCTCGCAAAGAGCTGTTTACAGTCGACGTCGTCCAGTTGATTTAAGGAACTTTCAAGGCTGTTATCAGGTCGGCCGTCTCTCCGCCGTGGCGTACAGCTGTGTGTGTAGTAGTCCTCAACCTTTCATCGTAGCTGAGCTCTCTCAATTCATCTTGGGGGAGCTCTCCTCTGGACCTTCTCAATCATATCTTTTGCTTTTCTTTGGGATGCGGTGACCAGACCTGAAGGGGCATAATCTAGATTCCATCTAATCTATGTTGAGTATAGCTCACCCAACATTTTCTTATCCATATACTTGAAGGCGAATTTAATGTCTGCCTGCAGACACCTTACATTTTTCACAGTTCTTATGTGTACCTCCGTCGACGGCTTAGGTACAATGTCAACCCCAAGATCTCTTTCACACAGCGATTCCTGCATCTTATTTCCCACCAAGTAGTGTGAACAGTGGGGCCTTCTTTTGCTGAGTCCTGTCCTTACTGCCTTACACTCACATGGGTGTGAGTACTCATATTGTTCTGCTCCTTAAGAAGTATAATGATCCATCTGTCAATTATTTGTGTTACTCACTTTTCTCATCGTTTACTTTTATGTTTCCACCTGTGTCCCCCCCCCTGCTCATCCCCACACCAGCTGTGAACGTTCTACCCTTATGCAAATCAGTTAGTCTATTCAGCATCTTGTGTCATGATAGGTTCCCATCTTTCCCTTTCGGGTTTTTTTAAGGTATGTAACCGTAGTAGTTCAAACCTCTCCTCAAAGCCCAGACCATCCCATGTGGGCAATGTTCTAGTTGCACATTTTTACTCTCTTTTCAACCGGTCAATACGCTTCTTGAAATGAGGATTTCATCAAAATACACCACATTCAAGTTTATGTCTGGCAGACGTATTATACATTATAAACATACGTTCATTAATGAACCTGAATGTTTTTCTTATGTTTCCTTATGTTTCTCCCCAGTGTGACCATCAAGCACTGAAGAGCTTTGTATCAATACCTCAAGATCTTTCTCACGATCTGATTTCTCTAAACTTTCCCCACCAAAAGGATACTTCCACTGAGGTCATCTAGGTCCCTACCCCCACCTCAAATACATGATGACATCTTGACTACCCCACAATAACATCTTGACTACCCCCCCCCCCCTCAACAAAGCTTCACGATAATTCACATTAAAGTGTTGTGTCGTTGGTTTTGTAACATCTTTCAAATATCCATCACCATCACCTTACCCATCGCTATCAACCATCCCCCCCCCCCACAACCCCCTGACCCCCCCCCCGTCCCCTCCAACGTACCTCCCGCCTCCAAACAACAGGAAACCCTATCAAGACCCCAGCCTGGCCTCAGGTACCCAGAGATCGACCCCCCTTACAAAAATATCCCCCACAGCCTGACTTGTGACCGGCTGTCGTCTCCTTCCACTTGGCATTTCCTAGGGCCAGCAGGCGGACTGATGCGTAGCAACTGGATGATGACGATGACGGACGGACGACGATGCACGAGGAAGCGAGGCGGAGAAGGTCGCGGACGGCAGAGGGGGGAAGGGAGGCGGAGGAGGGGCGGTGGTGATGATGAGGGCAGCCAGCGATAGACGGCCTTGTCGGACCCCAAACAGCAGCATCGCATCTCGGCTGGTGACTTACTCGCCCAGGTCGCCCAGCTCGGCACCGACGGATCCCCTCGGACTCCTCAGGAGTCGAGGGCGGGTGACGAGGTCGTCCTCGAGCCTCCTCCGCACATCCAGGGCGACGGAGGAAGTGCGGCCAGAGGCGCGCGTCAAGCAACCCAGTTCGGCAGCAGTTTGTGAGTGTGTGGCGTGCGGATGGGCGTGTGGTGGTGGTAGTGGGCCGCTACCCAGATGACGCCCAGGCCGCCGCAGCAGCAGCAGCAGCCGTCGCCGCCCTGGTACCCTGGTGCCCTCCCTCCGCCCAACCCAACCAATCCCCCTCCCCTCCTCCCCCTGCCTCTACCCACATGATCACGCTACAGTTCATCTATTTATATGTACTCTGGAGGAGAGGACAATATCCGAGGTAAGTTACGCAACCAGTGGTGGAAGAAGATGCCACGTGTCAGCCCACCCCTCCGGGCGAAGGGGGTTGTCGCATTCTGTTGCCCTCGAGCCAAGGGGTCAAAAAATTTGGAGACAAGTCATCCGTGTGTCTTGACGGAGACAAAGCATAAAACCAGAGCAAGAATGAGTGTGATTGAAGGAAGGAGGGGTTGATGGTAGAGCGGCCGAGGCTCTCTAATAGCACAATGATCAACAGTGTAACCAAGACCATCTCCAGGCCCGCCACACTCGCACCCCACCACACACACACACACACACAATCATCCTACCCTTGACACCATGTCCTTCCACCACACCACCCAAAAGCACCAGCCGCAAAGAAACTGTTGGTAGATAGGCCCCTGCAGTAGCCACAAGGTCCACGACCGTTTCTAGTCGTGGGGAGACCGGGCTCCTGAACAGACATCCCCTGTGCCTCCCTGGACGACGAAACACGTGTATGATGATATCACCGAGTGGTTCCTGCCGACGACGCCCGCACCACCCACCTGCTCCTGAGTGAGAGTGCTTGTGGTGGGCGGTAGAAGTGGCGGGAGTGGCTTGTGGAGGTTATGGTGGCAGTGGAGAAAGTGGCGGTGATACTGGTGGTCCAAGTGGACGCTATGATAGTAACGAAGGTGGCAGCCAGTCAGTAGTCGTGGTGTTGGCAATTGCCTGTGGTGGTGTAACGGTGGCAAGGGTGGTGGTGGAGGCGAGGGTGGTGGTGGTGGTGGTGGTGGCAGCGGCTGGTGATGGGCGGTCGGCCAGCTGGTAGGCAGAGGTTCCTCACTCCTCACCCTCAGGGACAACTCCTCAAATCGCCACGACCAAACCTCCAATAACACCACCACTCCAACACACACACGGGGTCCTCCTCCTCCTCTTTTTCTACAGCCCCTAACACACTGAACAACACGGCCACTGATCTTCACCTCAACCACGATAACGTCCATATAATGAGCGTGTTCAATTATGAAAGCAAAACACGACACAACCCAGACAGGCAAGGGAGAGAGGGAGAGAGAGAGAGAGAGAGAGAGAGAGAGAGAGAGAAAAAAAATGCGGCAAAAGCATGAGGTTCCTTGATAACACACACACAGCATTACGGTCGGCCAAGGTCCTCTTGTTGGCTGGGCTCCCGCCAAGCGACAGCACGAGCCGGCAGCAGCAGCAGAGTCGACTTACGGGTCCTGGAGACCCAATAAAACACAACATTAACTTTGACTTTTTCGTTATTTGGGGGATACACTGACTCTTTCAGGACGAGTCCCTATCGTCCGCTTCCTGGAGCGTTCGGCCACGGGCCCTGCTCGCTCCGTGGCCGTGAGCGAACCCGCCGGAGACGGGACGGTTCCCTGCGAGAAGGGATAACATATGCCAGGCGTCGGGTGCGGAACAGAAAACGCCAGTTGGCTGATAGTGAATAGGAAGGAACATTATTGTTGATTCTAGATTACCCTCATTACTAGACTGCACCAGGGGCGAGAAGCGGCGGCGGCAGCAGCCAACAGCAGCTCCAAGGACCAGCAAGGCCCGCTCACCACATCAGCAGCTTCCATTATGTTTCCCTCCCAAAGCCATTCATTTTTACATCACGACTACTTCGTAAACAATACGGACAAAAACGTGTTCTTCAGGAGCATATCATGATGTCCTCGCCCCAGCTGGGCCACTCCATTCAGATGTGGGGTGACGGCATAAATAAATAGATCAAAATTTGTTTCTTGAGGAAAATTCAGGTCCATTACTTCTGGTGTGTGGGTCGGTGTTGTGGTCCAGACGTGACTGGCCAGATCTTCCCCCCAGGAGGAGGATACCAACACGCGTTGTCCTGCTCCGAGCACACGACAAAGTGGCCCCAATAACGCCCCGCTGCTAGGGTCAGTTTCCCCCCCTCACTTCTGGCAATGTGGATTATAGCACTTTATAGTCGGGATCTTCCGGTATCTTTTTTTTTTTTTTTCCAGAGTTCAGACGAAGTGACTTCCGAAGACGTGCCTCTCACCTCGAGAGTCCCCACGTGGCAGTTGAACTGTCGCCGTGGGTCCTCCTGCAATATGTACAGTTATGACGCTAATGATAAACAACAGTTCAAGGACACAACCTTGGTATATCTGTGGCTCGGCTCAGCTGCCCTGATGCAAGAGGAAAACTGACTCCCGACTTGACGTTTGAGACGTGATAGTGAAGTGCTGCAGCGTGGGGGCAGGGATGACGTGCATCATATGTAGCAGGAATGAAGTGCACGTGCAGAAGGGACGACGTGCAGCGTGCGTTGCGGGGATGACGTGCAACACGTGCAGAAGGGATTGCATTCATCACAGACTGTATACCATGAACATCAGACACGTGCAGGAGGAACCTCAAGCATGTACACTGTACTCCCAGCGTCCAGCCTGGGCCGCTATCATGCAGCCCCAGCCAGGGGGCCCCAGGCGTGTCACACAGCTGGGCGTCGGGCGGCTGGTTGGGCGTGGAAGGCCTCGGGGCAGGCACGGGCGTGTGTGGGGGATCCTCGGGGTGGGCACGGGCGCTGTGGGGATCCTCGGGGTGGCCACGGGCGTGTGTGAGGATCCAGCCTGCAGCTCTGGTATAATTTCACCCTACATTAAGGTGCCATCGTTAGCGGGCGACACGTGTGTGTGTGTGTGTGTGTGTGTGTCGCGAGGCCGTATCCTGCCCATCTGGGGGAGGGGATGGGGGTGGGGGGGGGACACCGCCTGCAGCCCCTGGAGCCGTCCACCGGTCATCTGATGTTCCAGGGTCACTCAGCCGGGGGGATACGGGGAGGGGGATTACGCACAGAGGGCGCACGCAACGTGCACGCACACAAGCACGTACATCTATCTCTTCCCTCACACGTCGCCTCTGTGTATTCCATGATAGCACATGAATAAGCACATTCAGAAATACACACACACACACACACACACACACACACACACACACACACATACACACACAATCATACAACCACTTACATACTGTCACCACTTATACAACCACACCACCACCACCGCAGACTATCACCACACCATAGCCATCACCACCACCACACACCACATCTGAACACAACATTCATGAGGGGTGAGGAGCACTGTACCTTTGGTAATGTTGTGTTTCTCTCGTTCTTTCTCCCAGGAAGCGAAGGACGCCCTCAGGGCCTCCGTCATCTTCTTGGTGGTGCCCGGGGTCAGGGGCGGCACCGGCGCCGGCAGATCTGTCGTGACACAGAGGTTATCAGGTCAGTAAGAGGTCAAGCACAGGTTATTACAGGTCAGGAACCTTACCCTAGCTCATGTCAGTGCAGGTTAATCTGCCCAGCTTAGTCCTGAGTCGACATAGGTCCAATAGCTTTGCCACGCTCAGGTAAGCCATAGGACAGAACATGTCAAGCTAAGGTCACAAAGGCAAGTTCAGCTAAGTATAGGTCAGACAGCCCACCTTAAGGGTCATATAACCTAATCTCGTCAACATAAATTTCATGATCAAACATTGGTAAATTAATCTCAAATCAGTACAGTTAAATTTCCAATCCTTAAGCAATTAAAGAAGGGGTAATAGATAAAAAAAAATGTATCAAAAAGGTCATAGGAAGTTAGATTTAATACAATTTTTAGTTATTCATCTTTAAAAGAAAATGATTAAGAAAGAAAATTTTCTCAAGCGGTTAAGATAGAGGCGTCATCTTGAAGCACGACAGGCAGTAAACTTTAACCCCTTCCCAACCCTGAGGAGTAGACCTCAACCCCATTCCAGCCCTGAGCAGTAGATTTCAACCTCCGAGTCCCCGATATCAACCCCTGAGCCCCGGGCCATCGACATCAACCCTCTCCCAACCTTCGACGTCGATCCACCTTCTTAACTCCCCTCACACACACATTCACAATTTACAACACACATGAGAGAAATACAAGCCAAAGACAACACACAACCTGATCCTTCGTCTTCACACGAGCCAAAACCGTTAGGTCCCCCCTAAACTTCCTCCCACCCGTAGAAGGGGGGAAGTGGGGGGAAGTCCTGACATGTAAGGGGGAGGAGTAAACTCCACAACCCTCCCCCTTCCACCGAAGAAGGGGAAAGGTAATTCTGGACACGTGGGAGAGGAGGGAGGGGAGGCATCTGCTACTGGACAAGGGTATGGAATTAACAGATGCACAACGAATGACTCCCTCAAGACGTTACCACGACGGGCTTATATAAATGGTACGTGGAGACTACCACCTACCACATCACGAAGATGGTTTAATCAACTTCAGAAACCACTAATTAATTTCGATACCAATTAAGACAACAAAAAGCAAAAATGATGAATAGATAATCCACCCCTGGTCGTCAACTATAAAGACAACAGACCTGCCGGCAGACAATAACGGCACCAACGGGGGAAAAAAACGGCAACAAGAGGGGTTGATGACTCGGGTGGAGCAACGGTCGCACATAAAACAGAGGGGGAAACAAGGCCGTAGGGAAACAGAAGACGAAACCTGACCACGTGTCGTCCCCTCGAGATGCCAGACCGGAACCTTCACATGTCCCAGGACATCCACACACACACACACACACACCGTCTAGCTCCTCCTCCTCCTCCTCCTCCTCCTCCCTGTCCTACTGAAGTAAGGAACTCGTTACGACGACACAGCAACGTCATCTGTGTGTTGGATAACAGCATACGACACGCCATCGTCATCTCTGTACTGGACGACAACCTACGATTAGCCAGAGTCTCATCTTGCTTGACCAACAACGACCCCCTGACACACACACACACACTCGGGGGCGTGGTCGACGATCTCCGAATATTTGGTCTCGACAGAAAATGCAGAAAGAATAGACGAATAGACAAAATTGCATTTTGCACGTCCACCCGCCTAACGCGGGGTCCATCCACCTCCACCCACGGTTTAGGATCCATACTCCTCCTCCCCCGTGATGTGGGGTCCATCCACCTCCACTCGCCTGGTGTGGGATTCACACGCCTCCACCCGCCTCCTGGTGCATGTGGAGGCAACTAGTGACCTTGGCCAAGGGGGGGGGGGACGCTAAGGGGGGGAGGGAAGGGGAAATTGAGGAAATGGAGGAGATGCTGGAGACACAGGAGGAGGAGAAGAAGGAGGGAAATGAGGAAAAAAGAATACTGGAATACAATGAATTAGAACAAGAATAAAGAGCCCCAAGATAAGGAACGGCACGAATCGAGAAAGAAACATAAATGAAAAGATACAAAGACGAGCGAAACAGAAGTTCCATCTGAGGAAGCGCCTCCACATCAGGTCTGAACCCTCAGACTCAAGCGACACGTACCCGTCGCTGCTCGTCAGAAATACGCGTCCCTGGAAGATAAATGACACGTGTGTGGAAGCTGCCGCGGCAACCGACGTGAGAGAGAGAGAGAGAGAGAGAGAGAGAGAGAGAGAATCGGTGGCCCACAAATGGCCCCAGGATTTCAAAACTGAGGTAAAAACGGCGGTCCGAGGAAAACGGGTTATCGGTTGTAATCTGAACCAGAGCGCTATCGCGGAGTGCCAGGGTCGGGGTGCTATCGAGGGGGTGCCAGAGCTGGGGAGCTATCACGGAGTGGCAGGGCCTGGGTGCTACCACGGGGCATCATGGCCGGGGCGCTATCATGGACTGCCAAGGTCGGGGCGCTATCATTGCGTGCTACAATGAGCAACAGGGACTGGCAGCGCTTTCATGAAAAGCCAGGGCTAGGATGCTACCATGGGGGTGCCAGGGACGGGGCGCTATCATGTCAGAGACGGCCAAGCGGAGCCAGGAGTGGCACCGTCAGGGGTGGCACCAGGGTGCCGGATGCTGGGTGGCGCGCGCCGCCATCCGACACCCAGCACATGCCACCCCCTTCCCCCCACCCATCACCCAACCCCAAGCTACGTACCAAACCTTCCCCCCCCCCCCCCCCCCCACCCCCCCCCCCCTCCCCCCCCCCCCCCCCCCCCC